>BCLG01001177.1:109915-127659 GCA_001602295.1 Zoysia matrella | reverse complement strand
GGAAGAGGAAGAATATTGGATCAATGGAAAACCAGGACATGATAAGTGAATTATCAAGGCTTCTTGAGACACAGAAGTGCCTCATTGTTGTTGATGATCTATCTTCTACTGCAGAATGGGACGCCATTAAACATTATTTGACAAAAGCTGGGAGGATAATCGCCACCACAAGGGAAAAGCTTGTTGCCAAACATTGTTCTGGAGATGAGGGGAATATGTTTAGTCTTAAGGGCCTCGATGATGATGATGCTCTTGATCTCTTCAAAAAGAAGGTACTTCATTTTTTTAGAAATATGACAAAAATTCCTATCGTTTTCTTTCACAAAAGCTACAAGCCATTCTTATTACAAAGTTGCGCTTTTCAATGTATCATAAGAGTTTGATAATCTTATGGTTAGAAAATTATGATAAAAATATTTACAAGTTGCATGACAATAACTCTTACATATGGAATTAGTCATCTCATACTTCTGAATTTTAGCTTTTTGTAGATGGTCACTTTCGTAAAACAATTCCCTCAACTCCCTCTCGGTCTTACTCATCCTAAAAAAAAATCCTTCGCCTCAATTCATGCATCATTTATGTTTGAGAGGACTAAAAAGTAAAACATTTTTTTGTGACAAGACATTGTTATTTACAGATTGCTCCCTCTGTCCTAACCACATCAATTTGAGAATATACGGGGTATATATTTCTCAATCTTCTAAGTTTGACAAACTTTTGTCACCGTGTTATAGTATCCAAACCACAGATATGCCACTTGCAGCTCTTCTTATCTTCAGATTGCCCATCATTCTCAGTATTTAATTTACATCCAAATAACCTTATCATTTTACATGGCCATAAAGAACAATAGCTAGTCAATGACCTCCCAACATTTTTTTTAGTTTCATCGCTAACCTGACAGGTCATTTTATTATATTTCTTCCCTTCTTCATGAAATGATAGTTACATACTATTATGAAAAGTTATTATATAACTATTAATATCCATTTCAATGTTTTAAGAGAAGAAAACATCAATTTTAGGAATGAGGTGTGATATTTTGTATAGTATATGATATCTACAATGTAAAAAGAACTGCTGCATAATATTTCCAATTTATAGGTGCACACATGTTTCAAAATTCAAACTTTTGTGACTTTTGGTTAACAATTAAGTTAACAATAAATGACAATAAATGAGTTTAATGATACAACGGCTTATTTTATCCTAGATGAATTTAGAGTTGTGTAACAACCCTGATAAAAAATAATATGCACCCTTCAGGTATTTAAGGATGCTCCAAGATTCGACATGCATACTGGTATGCTCGATCAAGCAAAACATATCCTAAAGAAATGTGATGGACTTCCCTTGGCAATATCAACCATTGGCGGCTATCTAGCAAATAAGCCTAAAACCACAATGGAATGGAAGAAGCTGAATGATGGCATAAGTGCTGAGCTGGAGATCAACTGGGAGCTTAGAACAATAAGGACAGTACTTTTGCGGAGCTATGATGGCCTCCCTTATCATCTGAAGACATGTTTCTTATATCTATCTGTTTTCCCAGAAGACCACGTAATCAAGCGTAAACATGTTATAAGGAGGTGGATTGCAGAGGGATTCTCCAGAGAGATGCAGCGCATGACAGCTGAGCAAGTTGGAGAAAAGCACTTTGACAATCTACTTGATCGGTCTATGACCCTACCCTTGCAAGAAAAACCTGATACAAAGGTTGATTCTTGCCAGCTTCATGACCTCATCCGAGAAATTTGTGTGTCAAAGGCGAGGGAAGAAAACCTTGTTTTCACTCTAGAGGAGGGATGCAGCATGGGCGGCGCACAAGGGACGATACGGCACCTTGCAATAAGCAGCAACTGGAAGAGGGACAAGGATGTGATGCAGAGGATGCTGGACTTGTCACACATGAGGTCACTAACAGTATTTGGAGAGTGGAGATCCTTTTTCATATCCAATAAAACAAGGTTCCTCCGAGTGTTGGATCTTGAGCAGACAGTGGGGCTCAGAGACCATCACCTTGATCAAATTATGGAGCTCCTTCATTTAAGGTACCTTTCTCTGCGCCGCTGTGTAAATATTCTCAAATTACCAGATTCGTTAGCGAATTTGAGGCAGCTGCAGACACTAGATGTCAGAAATACATTGATATGGACTTTGCCAATGACTATCACCAGCCTTCAGAAGCTACAGTACCTCCGTGCATCCGGTCGAGCAAAAGGAAAGGAGAGTAACCTATTGTACAATTATGGGTTAAGCATGAACTATAAAATGCTGGAGATGGAACCATATCATGGATATGGCACTCAAAAAATTCTTTGCAACCGGTGTATTGACATGTCCAAGTCTTTGCGATATATGGGCCGTGTTTTTTGGAGACCACGGAGGCTTGAGGATCGTTGGAGGACATCGAATGCTGTGGAATGTGTGACAAGGCATGACATATGCAACATGTGCTGCTACTTGATCCAGCACAAAAAAGGTGCAGTTAGTGTGCCTAATCGTATGGTGTGGGGTGTCGGAGTGCCATTTGGGATTTCCAAAATGGCAGCCCTGCGTACACTGTGTGATGTCTCAGTTGAACGTGGAAATGCTATATTTCAGGAGCTCAGAGAGCTTACTCAGCTTCATAAGCTTGGAGTGACCGGTGTCACCACGGAAAACGCTGAGAAATTCTGGCATGCCATTTCTGGGCACAGTCAACTTCGGTCTTTGTCAGTAAAATGGGCTTGGAAAAATACTGGCTTGGTATTAGATGATTGTTTGGGTGAGACCTTGTGGCCACCAAAGTGTCTTGAGAGCCTCAAGATTCTGGGCAAACTGACAAAGTTAACAGAATGGATCCATCGACTTCAGAACCTGTCAAAGTTGCAGCTTGTGGAGCTGTCGCTGAACCAAGATGCCGTGCTGGAAGTTCTGTTTCTAGAGTTGAGTTCAGTAGAGAGCAAGCGGCTCTGCATCCCACGCTCATCTTTCCGGAGCCTCTTGGTGCTGGAGCTTCGTATCCCTTTGGACATCCAGCTGGAATTTGAACAAGAAGCGATGCCTAAACTCGAGTTACTAGAAATCCGTTGGTGTAAGATGCCGGTAATTTCTGGACTACAGTTTCTCGCAAGCCTCAAGGAAATTCGGGTGGATGATATATCCAAGGAATCAGTTCAGAGGAAACTTGCAGAGTATCCAAACAATGTCACCTTGAAGGTCAAGTAACTGAGACTCCACAGAATTCACATCGATCTCAAGCCGTCACTAGCCAAGCAGCAGCACCAGCTGTCAGACTAGCTTGTTGTTCTGTCTCTTGTACCACTTCCTTTATGCTGTATTAGGCCCTCTTGAGGGGAGTTTATGAGGCTCATTTTGTTAATGATTATCACAGCTCATGCTATAATCTCTATCAAACACACACATAAGTGATTATGCATATAATCACATATAATCAATTTTACATTTTGTACTAAACATCTATAAGCTATAAACAGTAGTTTTTTTTTTTGTCACTTCTCCATTTTCACCACTTATAATTTATATTGATTCATATTGGATAAACTATTTTGTCAAACACTTTTAACATAAAAAATATATTATGTAGGTAAGTTGAATAAGTGATTTTCATAAATAATCTAAAAGTGTGAGCAATTTTTTTAATAATCATAATCTTAGGCTTTTACTGTATATGTACCAATCGATTCAAACTGTGGGGCATTGCATGTTCAGGCAAACCTACTGGAGTAGCATGTTTAAGTGCACTTTGTTTTCGCCACGGTCTTGTGTTGTGGCTGTCTGTTTTGTTTTATTTTTACTTATTTGTTTCTTGAGAAAGGAGCATAATTTTTATTTATTTTTTTCTTCGAAGAGAGGAGCATAATTTCTTATTTATTTGTTTCTTGAAAAAGAGGGGCATGATTTTATTTTCTTGAAAAAGATCCAATCTCACCCATTGCAAACCACCCCTCAATTAACTAGGGGGCACCGGCAGCGGCGAGGGTGTTGCGAGACACGCCTGCGAGGAAGAGACGAGGCAGCGGTTAGGCGGGGGAACGAATTCGCCACAGTATCGATGGATGCCGCTGCTGTGCGCCTCTGCTCGCTGTGACCATGCGGGCTGGGCTCTAACATATTGTTGATTTTAATTGACTGGAACCATGGTTCTGGACTGGTTTGGAACCGTTTGAAGGGAATTAGGGTGGTTTAATTTGGTCTTAAGATGTTGACAGGTTTGGTTTGGATTCGGTTTCTATGGGGGCGGGGGGGGGGGGGGGGGTGTTGATAGGGGACTGGAATGGTTTGGGCTCATGATGATTAGATTTAAGCTTCAACTAGAAAATCTGTGCGACAATTGTTGTGTTTTTCATGTATATTTTTATTGTGTATTTTTAGTTGAAGCAGTATATTTTAAATTTATTATTTAATAAATAGAAGTATAGTTATCTTAATATAGATAATAAAGTTTCATAAACATATACTCTGATCTCAAAAAGAAGTTGTCGACATAGTCTTCAAAGCATAAGTATGACTTTTGTTATCTATAAAATATTTAATAAAAAGTAACATCAGTGCATTTTTAAAAAAATATTTTTAAAACAAATTATTTTTAATTTTGTAACTTAATAAATTTAAAATTATTTCTGATTTATATTGGCAATGTTTGATTAAAATATTGCATTTAAAGCTACTATTTTTTTGAGACCAGAGTTGTAAGCGAAAAAAGATTAAATCTTAGTTCTAATAGTAATAAAGAGCATTTTTAAGAGATAAAACAATTTAAGTTATCTAAATATATATTTTTATTATATATAAAAGTCTTTAATTGTAGCATATACTTGTAAAACATAGAAGTAGAATAAATTTATAAAAACTTCTCTTATATCTTTTGAAATAATTTTATTGAATCTATAGCAAAAGAAAATTTAATTTAACAAAACAATTACAGTTAATTTTTTATATCTATGTCATTGTTTATTGTTTATATGTACTATCACATATTCTCTCTATTCTTAAATTATTGTTTACTGTTGATTTTTAATATCATCTTTGACTATTCAACTTATCTAAAAAATTAATTCAAATATCTAAAAAATTTAAGTTGTGATTCAAATAACTTTAATAATAAAGCAAATTATAATATATGAAATTTATAAAAAATTAAATATGACTATAGTCAAAATTTATGTTAAATCTGAAAAGCTAGAGCGATGGCATGACCGTTCATGCCTGCTCCCGTCGAGTAAAAGCACGTTCCTACGTTGATCAGAGAAATTTTTTTTTCTATTTGTTAATATCCACTATTAGATTTTAATTCGACGGTTAATATTTTTTAAGATACGTGGCACAACGAGAGTTGAAAGAACTTTTGCGTTTTTTTATATCTATGCTATTCTTCATGTGTACTTACCATATACTCCATCTATTCTTAAATTATTATTTACTATTGATTTTTAATATCATTTTTGACTATTCAACTTATTTAAAAAATTAATCCAAATATGTAAAATTTTAAGTTATGATTCAAATAACTTTAATGATAAAGCAAATTATAATATATGAAATTTATAAAAAATTAAATATGACTATAGTCAAAATTTATGTTAAATTTAAAAAAGCTAGGGCGATGGCATGGTCGTTCATATCTGCTCTCGCCGAGTAAAAGCACATTCCTACGTTGATCGAAAAAAAGATTTTTTTCTCCTTCTTAATATCCACCGTTAGATTTTAATCCGACCGTTAATATATACATATTAGCAGTTAAAATAAAATATTCATTACTTGATTTGTGCGCAGGTTGAGAAGCCTGAAAAGGTTTCTACCAACTCTGCAAGATACCAATTGCAGCTCAGTGAATTTTACTGATCATGAGATAGAGGAGGAAAGGGCACAACAACCAAATGGTGCACTTGGCGGGGATATTGTGCATAGTACAGCAGCAATTGAAAGCCAGCTTAACCGTAGCAAGACAAGGTCAAGCATTCTTGATGATGTCTTCATTGGCAGAACAGCAGAGAAACATAAATTTATTGATTTGGTAGGTCGCCCAGACAGCAGCGACAGCTGCAAGGTGATCTCTGTGTGGGGAATGGGTGGTATTGGAAAAACTACTCTCGTTAGAAGTGTCTACCGAAGCCTAGAAATTGGTTATTGGAAGCGTGCTTGGGTCACTGTTCGGCGCCCTTTCAACCATGAGGCGCTCCTTCGATATCTGGCCTTGCAACTTGAACCAGATATTGAAGAAAGCTCAGCTACAGCTGCTGCACAGAAGCGGAAGAATGTTGGATCGATGGACAGCCAGGACATGATAAATGAATTATTCAGACTTCCTGGGAGACATAAGTGGCTCATTGTTGTTGATGATCTATCTTCTACCGCAGAATGGGATGCCATTAAACATTACTTGACAAAAGCTGGGAGGATAATAGCCACCACACGGGAATAATAGCCACCACACGGGAAAAGTTTGTTGCCAAACATTGTTCCCAGGATGATGGGATGTTTAGTCTTAATAGCCTCGATGATGCTGCTGCATACGATCTCTTCAGAAAGAAGGTACTTCATTTTTTAGATAATATGACCTAAACTCCTATCCTTTTCTTTCAAAAAAGCTACAACCCATTCTTATTACAACGTTGCCTCTTCAGTTGTGTCATAATAATTTGATTATCTCATGGTTGGTAAATTAAAACAAAAATATTTACATGTTGCATGACAATAACTCATAGATATGGTACGAGAATCATCTCATACTTCTGAATTTTTGCTTATTGTTGATGGTCACTTCGTCAAACAATTATCTTTTCTCTCACCTCCCTCTCTGTCTTCCTTGTCCTAAAAACTGCTCTGTGTCATTGCATGAGACCACATATGAGATTGCCGACATGTATCACTATACCAGACCTAGGGATGCATGCATCGTGTATCATGTTTGAGAGGATTAAAAATAAGACAAGCATTTTTTGTGACAATAAATTGTTATATACAAATTATCCCCCCCCCCCATGTCGTAACCACATCAATTTGAGAATAGATGGAGAAAGAGCCTTTAACCTAGTGGTTCAAGAGCATCAGTAGCACCCCTAAGGTCGTAAGTTAGACTCCCCGTGGGAGTGAAATTTAGGATGAGGGTGAAAAAATTCTCTCGTCTATCCCACTGGCCCAGATCGTTCTCACATAGTTTACAGTGCTGCTGTGTAAGGGTGGCAGGGGTTTGGGGTTTTCTTGACCCAGATCGTTCTCACACAGTATACAGTGCTGGTGTGTAAGGGTGGCAGGGGTTCACAGGTTTTCTCGACCTGTGTCAGAAGTACTTCTTAATTCAATGATGCGGGGTCGTCTAACCCCCCCCCCCCCTCTGGTGAAGTTTTTTTAAATAGATGGGGAATATATGTTGCTCAATCTTCTTATGTTTGACAAACTTCTATCACCTTTAGATAGAATCTATGCCACAGATATGCCACTTGCAACTCTTCTTTATCTTAGAACCCCATCATTCCCAATATTTACTTTGCATACAAATAAGCTTACCATTTTGGGTGGTCATAAAGAACAAAAGCTACCCAATGATCCCCAACATTTTCCATTTTAGTTTCGTCATGAACCTAATTATTTCTTTCCTTCTTCATGAAATGGTAATTACATACTATTATGGAAAATTATTGTATAACTATTAATATCAATTTCAATGTTTTAAGAGTGGATAAACATCAATTTTAGGAATGCAGGCTAATGATTTTAATTTTTGTTGTTGTATAAAAACCAAATCCACACATGAATTTTTGTTGATAATCTAAGAATAAAAAAGGGAAATGATAACTACCATTATTATCATCAGTTTTCCATTTTTTAAATTTAACATAAGATGGATCTGGCGCAAGCGGAAGCTACGTGCGCCAGGCTCCTCTTTTTATGGTTTTGTAATATTAAATTATGACTGAACTACATGACTGCTACAATACATAAAATCAGCTGCCTACATGCTCTCTTGAAAATGAGTCCTAAATACAAGTTGTGAACTTGTATTTCCTGAAATAGACACGCACTAAGTTCTATGATTTTTTGTCATATAATCTACATATATTTATCAATTTATATTTTTATATAGTTTGTGAGGACTTATATGTCGGCAGTGCTATTCTACACCCACTCTGATCCAAAATTACTGAAGCAGAGAAATACCGAAATAAAATTACTAAAGGAGAGAAAATTACTAAAGGAATCAAATAAAAATACTGAAGGAGAGAAAATTATTGAAGAAATCAGAACAAAATTACTGAATAGATCCTCGAGATTAGAATGGCATTTGGGGGGGGGGGGGCAAAGCAATGTGATATTTTTTATGGGAATTTCTAGGAATATATTGTATTTACAATCTAAATATAACTACTGCATAGTGTTTCCCATTTATAGATGCACACGTATTTTAAAATTCAAACTTTGTTAGTATTGGCTAACAACTAAGTTAACAATAAATGAGTTTAATGATGCATCGGCTTATTTTATATAGATGAATTTAGAGTTATCTAACAACCTTGATCTCAAATCATATGCACCCTTCAGGTATTTAAGGATGCTCCAAGATTTGATATGCATACTGGTATGCTCGATCAAGCAAAACTTATCCTAAAGAAATGTGATGGACTTCCCCTGGCAATATCAACCATTGGCGGCTATCTAGCAAATGAACCTAAAACTGCAATGGAATGGAAGAAGCTGAATGATGGCATAAGTGCTGAGCTGGAAATCAACCCGGAGCTTAAAACAATAAGGACAGTACTTTTGCGAAGCTATGATGGTCGCACATGAGGTCACTAACAGTATTTGGAGAGTGGAGATCCTTTTGCATATCCAATAAAACGAGGTTCCTCCGATTGTTGGATCTGGAGCACATAGTGGGGCTCAGAGACCATCACCTTGATGATATTATGGAGCTCCTTCACTTAAGGTACCTTTCTCTGCGCCGCTGTGTAAATATTCTCAAATTACCAGATTCGTTGGGAAATTTGAGGCAGCTGCAGACACTAGATGTCAGAAATACATTCATAGGGACGTTGCCAACGACTGTCACCAGGCTTCAGAAGCTACAGTACCTCCGTGCATCCGATGAGGCAAAAGGACAGGAGAGGAAGATACTGCAAGGAACCGGATTCATGGATTGTGGCCCACATATGTGCCATGCTTTTTGGAGACCACGGTGGCTAGAGGATCGTCAGAATGCATCACATGTTGCGGAAGGTGTGACCAGGCATGACATATTGATCCAGAAAAGAGACTTTAAATATTATCTGGTGTGGGGTATCGTAGTACCGATTGGGATTTCCAAAATGACGGCCCTGCGCACACTGTGTGATGTCTCAGTTGCACGCAGAAAGGCTACATTTCAGGAGCTCAGAGAGCTTAATCAGCCTCGTAAGCTTGGAGTGACCGGTGTCACCAAGGAAAACAACAAGAAGTTCTGGCATGCCATTGCTGGGCACAGTCAACTTCGGTCTTTGTCGGTAAAATGGGTTTGGCCAAATAGTAGCAACATAATATTAGATGATTGTTTGGGTGAGACCTTGTGGCCACCAAAGTACCTTGAGAGCCTCAACATAACGGGCCAGCTAATCAAGTTAACAGAATGGATCCATCGACTTCAGAACCTCTCAAAGTTTCAGCTAGGGTGGGCAACTCTGAACCAAGATGCCATACGTGCCATCGGCATGTTGCCAAACCTGGAAGTTCTGCGTCTAATGGCCTTTTCAGTCCAGGAGCAGCAGCTCCGCATCCAACGCTCGTCTTTCCCGAGCCTCTTGGGGCTGGAGCTTTCTCAGACAAGAGTACGATTTTTGGAATTTGAACAAGAGGCGATGCCTAAACTCGAGTTGCTAGAACTCAGCTTTTGCAAGATGCATGGAATTTCTGGACTACAGTTTCTCGCAAGCCTCAAGGAAATTTGGGTGAATAATAATAATGCCAAGGAATTAGTGCAGAAGGAACTTGCATTGTATCTAAACAACATCACGTTGAAGGTCATTAACTGAAACACAACAGAATTCACATCGGTCCCAAGCCGTCACGAGCCAACCACCACCGCCGGCCTCTGCCAGACTAGCTTGTTGTTCTGTCCCTTGCAAGCAATTCAAACTGTGGGCTATGCTTTGCATGTTCAGGCAAATCGTCGGTAGAGAAACTAGCATAGCTACATGCACTTTGTTTTGCCATTCTGTCTGTCTTGGTGGACTCGCAGAATGTAGGAGTATTGTATATAAGAGAGTAAAAACTGGCTGTGCTCTTGCTGCAATTTTATTTTTATGCATTTGTTTCCTCAAAGAGAGGGTGCTCAAGCTGGGCGTGTACCTGGAGAAGAGGGCTTCGCGGCTTCTTGCAGGTTGTCTCGCCCGGCTCAAGGCTATGATGATGAGTGGCTTGGCGTAGCATGGTAGGTCGACAGACACATTAGCAGTATATCTGCATTTTTCTGTGTTCAGGCCACGGCTGCCACTGCAGTCTGATCTGACCTATTTTTTCTTCTTTCTTTACGAGACACGATCGCGCATCATCTGGCAGTTCGTAAACTGGAGTGAGTAGGTCATTGTTACTTTCTTTCAGCAAACCACTTGTCATCTCAGGTAACCAGAGGGATTACAGGAGTTACAAACACCATCAGGTGTGCTAATATAATGAACCAGACATGCATCTGTCCCTACATCAGAACAGATGGAACTCCTAGCAAGATTTTGAGCGTCAGTATTAATTCGAGGCTCGGCTCTACTCTGACGATCCAAATCAACCTTACTGAAACTTGGCGCCCGAAGCGTTATCTCCCTGGACGAAATGGTCATATATACATTCCACGAGCTCCTTCGCCTAAACTCCTGATGACATTAGCACAGTCGCTCGCCACCTCAAGTTTCAAGTTCGGCAGGAGGAGGTCGCTTGATAGCGTTGTGCCCTCGCTGCATAAGCAGCGACGGGGCCAGTGAAGCCATCCGAACAAGCCAACTCCAGCATTCGTGCGACCACCCCTAGCGCGATGCCCTCCTGGGCTAGATGGGCCGAATTGTTTAAGTGCAATTGACTATTTTAACTGTCCAGCCCAAGTATGAGACACGTGCCAGGTAAGCGGTCAAGAGAATTGAACTCAAATTGACTTTTTTTTTCTCAAACCGTAACTCATTTTTTGAATCTATTTGAACCATTATATTCTATAGAGTTATTGCAACAAAATGACATCACACATGAATATATTTTTTAAAAATTTTAATTTTAAATTTCTATTTTTTTTTATAAAAATGTTTCATCTTAATGTATAGAATGTTTCAGTTGTAAGACTCAATGGTTCTAGTTGTGAAAATAAATTGATCCTAAAGTAAGAGTTAAATATTCTAGTAGTAAATTTGATCTAGTGGTAAAAAGTAAAAAGTTCTAAATATTTCAACTAGTCCATTCATGAGAGCGGTGAAAATGAAAAAAAGAAAGAAGAAAAAATAAAAATTAATTTGTTTTAGTAGTACGATTTAATTGTTCGAGTAATGAAAGTAAATTGTTTCAGCAGTAACAGTCAATTGTTCGAGTCGCGGCCTTCTGTTAGGACGTGCGGTGCAGTTGCATACTGATTGGGCTGGAATACGTAGGCTCATCCTGGGCCAGGTGATGCTGCTACTGAACCTAGGCCCAGTGAAGCAGTTAGCCCTGAAAAATGATCAACCTGTGCACTGGGAGAGGTGTCGATGAACGAGGCGAAAGGAACCTCGAAGCGTTGCTCGATCTCTACCACTTTCCCCTTTCTTATTCCTCCATTTCTGTATCTGGAACATTCTAGAGAATTCCAAAACTTGTACTAGCTTTTACTAGTAGGCCGCAAACACCTTAATTCGTCCACCATCACCGGAAGGGATTTCCAGGCGGCGATAGTCATCGGTTCATGGCCTCGATCGCCATCCATACAGACCGTTGACAGTTACTACATCCTCTGCCCCGCCGGCCCACGCGCCGTGTCCGGAAGTCCAAACCCCCGCGCCGGCTTCCAGGAAACTTCCCTCCGCAACCGGTGACCACAAGTAACCCCTCCACTCGGACGCTCGTGCCCGCGATCCCGTCCAGGTGTGCTCTGTTGTTAACTTTTCTCGGTGTCCAGTGGTAGATTCGAGAGTGTCGTGTCGATAACAGATCTGTGGTTTAGAGAAAGTTAATACCTTCGAATCCAGTCATCGGAGTCGTGGAAGATGATCTGACCATCTGCCTTTTGTCAATGCAGTTTTCTACACTTGAACAGCGTCGGTCAGTGAAAAGAGCAGTGGTGTAGAAGTCACGATGATGTCGTCGATCTCCCGTTGACAGCAGTCGTCGTGGCGGTGACAGCGGTGGTGCTTTCCGTCGGCACAGCGCCCCTCTCACAGATCGGGTTTAGAGTTTGTTGGTGGGGTGCGACGGTACGAATGAACTTAAGTTTTGAGTCCCGGCCGGCCCTCTACCTATATTTATTGTGGTGCTGATGACAGGGGTCCACCAGCCATAATGAGCTGGGCGCCCTCCGATCAGGACGCGATTAAGTCAAGGACCTATTAAGACTGTTGGGCCAAAATAGGTAGAGATCAATTTCTAACATTCTTTCCCTTAATCTCACTTTATACTTTTATCTTTATTACTTTTTAACTTCACTCGTTCCATTATAGATTAATGCATAGAACTGTCTCATCGTCACGATCAATCGTCGATAGACTTAACAGCTACAATACATTTTTTTGTTCTGAAATAGTTACTATACATTTTAGGTCATTTTTTATTCAAAAATCACAGACTTTCACTTAAACCCATGCCGGCAATATGTTCAATAAATACTTTGGGTGATAAGCCTTTAGTAAGTGGATCCGCTAGCATCTTTGCGGTGCTTATATACTCAAGACTTATGATTTGATCTTAAACTTTATCTTTCACAACATAGTACTTTATGTCAATGTGTTTGGCAGCATCACTTGACTTATTGTTGTGTGCATACGTTACTGCGGGTTCGTTAACGCAGTATAATTTAAGTGATCTATGGATGTCGTAAACCACTTTTAGACCGGGTATGAACTTCTTAAGCCAGTTCACCTGCCCCGTAGCCTCATAACATGCTACAAACTCGGCATACATTGTGGACGATGTAGTGACGATTTGCTTTAAGCTTTTACATAAAATAGCTCCTCCAGCGAAAGTAAACACATATTCGGATGTAGACTTTCTACCATCTCCCGCATAATCAGAATCCGTGTACCCCACTATATGGAGTGAATCTGATTTTCTGTATATCAACATGAGACCTTTTGTTCCTTGCAAATAGCGCAAGACTTTCTTTATCAATTTTCAATGCTCTATTCTAGGATTACTTTAGAATCTGCCAAGTAACCCGGTAACAAATGCTAAGTCAGGGTGTGTACGCACTTGAGCATACTGTAAGCTTTCGACAGCTGAAGCATATGAAACCGCTTTCATTTGATCGATCTCATATTAGTTCCTGGGGCATTGAAAATCTTCATATCTGTCGCCCTTGACTATAGGTGCAGGTGATGGACTACATTTATGCATACCATATTTCTTTAACACTTTTTCTATGTATGCTTTTTGTGACAGTCCCAATACCGCTTTCTTTTTGTCTCAGTAAATTTTGATTCCTAGAATGAATGAAGCTTTACCAAGATCTTTCATATCAAAGTTTGAAGACAAAATATTCTTTGTCTCCAGTAGCAGACTGACGTCACTACTAGCTAGTAGGATATCATCTACATACAGGATTAAGAAGATAAACTTTTCATCTTTAAACTTTGAATAAACACAGTTGTCCTCTATATTTTCTTTAAACCCAAATTTCTTTATCGTGCTATCAAACTTTAAATACCATTGTCTTGAAGCTTGCTTTAACCTATAAATCGATTTCTTTAGACGGCATCTCATTCTTTCATTTCCTTCTATAACAAAACCTTTTGGTTGTGCCATGTAAATATTTTTCTCTAAATTCCTATTTAGAAATGCTGTCTTTACATCCATCTGATGTAACTCTAAATTATAATAAGCCACTAGTGTCATTATAATTCTGAAGGAATCTTTACATGAGACCAAAAAAAAAGGTATCATTGTAATCAATCCCTTCTCTTTGAGTAAAGCTTTTTGCCACGAGTCGTGCTTTATATCTTTCTACATTCTCTTAGGAGTCGAGTTTTGTCTTATAGACCTATTTACAGCCTACTGTTTTGACTCATTTAGGAATTACTTCTAAGTCCCAGACTTTATTAGACTTCATAGACTTCATTTCTTCTTTCATGACCTCAAGTTATTTTGAAGAGTTTTCGCTTCTCATAGCTTCTTCAAATGAGGTGGGATCATCCTCTATTTAAAATTCTTCTATTTGATAAACTTTATAGTCATCAGAAATAGCTGATCTTCTTACTCTTTGAGACCTCCTCAGAGCCTTTTTATTCTGTACATTTTTTGTTTGAGGCTGTTCTTGCTCCCCTTCACTTGTGGCAATAGGTTCTATTGGATCCTGAGGAACATGTTCTTCATTCTCATTTATTGTTGCCACAGGAGGAACAATAACATGTACTTGCCCCACAGTATCTCACACTGTCGGTGCAGCGACAGCAGGTAGTGTAAAGAATGGCTCTTGAATCATCGGAGTGGCCGCATACGCTCGCTTCTCTTCAAGGTCAATCTTTCGAGCTACCATGCTCCCCCTCATCATCTCATCCTCTAAGAAGACAGCGTGTCTCGTTTCTACAAACTTTGTATGTCTGTCAGGACAGTAGAAACGATAATCTTTTGACTTTTCCGAGTAACCAATAAAATGGCAACTTACTGTTTTGGAATCAAGCTTTTTTAATGTTTGGGTTAAATACTTTAGCCTCAGCTGGGCTCCCCCACACTCGTAAGTGGTTTAACGAGGGAACTCTACCTGTTCACAATTCGTACGGTGTTTTCGGCACCGATTTATTGAGTACTCTGTTGAGAATATGAATGGCGGTTTTTAACGTCTCCATCCACAAACTCAATGGCAGTGTGGAATAGCTCATCATGCTTCGCACCATATCCATCAGGGTATGGTTGCGTCTTTCAGCTACTACATTTTGCTGAGATTTGTCCGGTGTAGAATACTGGGCCACTATTCCATTTTCCTGTAGATCCTTACAAAAGGTTTAGAAACTTGTCCATACAGAGTATGCCGACCGAAGTACTCCCCCCACGATCAGATCGGACTATCTTTATCTTTAAATCATGTTGGTTTTCAACTTCAATCTTAAATATCTTAAATTTATCTAAGGCTTCTTTTTTTTGATTGGATAAATATATTCATATCAGGAGTAATCAATCGTAAATGTTATAAACGAGTCATAACCATCTATACTCTTCACAGAAAAGAGACCACAAATATCTGTGTGAATAATTTGTAGAACTCATGTGCTTCTTTTTGTATCTTTCTTAATTTTCTTTACATATTTTCTTTTAATGCAATCTCGACATTGTTCTAAGTCTGAGAACTCTAGTGGAGGAAGAATATCATTCTTAACTAGTTCTATTCTTCCCTTTAAAATATGTCCTAAACGACAGTGTCATAATTTTGATGATTCATCTAGAGTTCTTTTTCGTTTTCTATTTTCATTCATGGACGAGAATTCATTTATCTCGCATGCAACATTATCATTATCTCATACGACATTCATATTATCACGTAGTGATAGCAAATAAAGCTCATTTTGTAAGATGGCAAGACCAACACATTCTTTATTAAACATTATTTCACACTTGTCATTTCTAAAATGACAATTATAACCATCATTATTCAAACATAAAACACTAATCAAATTCCTCTGTAGAGAGGGTACATAGAGAACATCTTTAAGTATAAGAATAAAGCCATCAGCTAGCTCTATTGAAAGATCGCCAACGGCTTCAACTTCAGCTTGGACTCTATTTGCAATTTTAATGCATCTTTCTCTTCTTTGCGTAGTCCTCGTCGAACGGAATCCCTGTAATGAATTAGCAACATGAACAGTTGCTCCAGAGTCAATCTATCAAGTGAATTTTGAATATTGCACATATAGCGATTCATTTATAAAGGTAATAATGTTTTTACTTTTCTTTGCCATGATCATTTTTAAATAGGAGGGACAATCTTTTTTGTAGTGTTCCGTCTTTTTACAGTGAAGACACTGATCCTTGTCTACTTCAAATTTGTTCTGTTGAGGCTGATGGACAAAGGCTTTTTTCTTGTTCTTTGATGAGTAGCTGTTGAAGTTCATTTTTTTGCTATCTTTCATATAGTTGATAGAACCACCATGTGAAGCTTTAATTCGATTCTCCTCTTGCACACACATTGCTATGCATTTTTCCATGTCTCAAGACTCGGGTTATATATTGTAGTTGACAACAAAGGTGTCAAATTTTTTGACAAAGAAGCAAAAATCAGATGGATAAGGAGTGCATTCTTGAGACCTAGATCCATTGGTTTGAGCTTAGATGCCATATTACTCATTCTCAATATGTGCTCTCTAATACCACCGTTACCACCAGAGTATCTTTCTGTTACAAGTTGTTTAATAACTTATGTGGCTTATGTCTTTGAAGAGACAGTAAACTGACTCTTTATTCTTTTAAGGTACTCTGTGACGGTATCATACTTCGCGATTGAACCCACAATTGCAGGCACAATCATGTTCTTTATCACAGCCATACACTTCTTGTTGGTTATGGTTCATTTTCTATGCTTAAGGTCATAGAACATCTTTAAGGGAGCATAGTCCCTCTGTCTGTTCTGTCGAGCAGCCTCAGCCCTATTTTCTTTCCTCACTGGCTTCTCAGACTCAGTGGGACATGCTGTGGTCAGGATCTAGTCCACCTCAGCCAAGATAAACGCTAGGTCTATCTTTTTCTTCTACTCTCTATAGTTGTCACATTTGAGAGTGGTTATCTCTTTGATACAACTTAATAGTTGTATCCGTCTATAAATAAATCAAATAAAGTGAGAACATAATAACAGTAAAATTATATGTCTTATTTTCAACGTTGGTCAAAAATATGACACACAATTTTATATTATACATTAAATCTATATCACCGTTGGGCAGAAATAGAAATAATGCATAAAATGTCAATTACAAAATTATAATACTGTTATTATCAACGTTGGTCAGAAAATAACAATATCATAATTATCTAAAATTTATTACTATTTTTTCAAAATTAAATTCTCCCGTTGGTTCGAATTTAATAATGAAAATAATTTTTTAAGTACGCATCGGAAAACAAAATATTTCTTTAATTTTCAGAAGCATTTACTTATTTTTCTGTTCTGTCAAAATTATCCCATTGGTTCAAATTTTAACGGATTTAATTAGGTAAAAAATTACCTAATTAATCAATTAAAAATGCCTCTGAAAAAGAAATGGAAAAACTTTTCTTTTGGCAATTTCGGCCTGGCCCATTGGCCTGTTGCAATTCATGCAAGCCAACCTGGGCTTGGGCCGAAAATTCGCACTCTTTTATGGGCCAAATCTAGTCCATTTAACTATCGTATGATCTGGACCGTTGGATCGAGATCGGACGGACGCGCACTTTTTTCAGAGGGTATAAAAAGGGTGAGGTTCTCTCCCAACCCTAACCCTAATTCATTTGCTCTTTTCTCTTCCGTCTCAGCCGCCTCTTTCGCGAGCACCGGTGACGAGCGCGTCATGGGGCCAGAAAAATCGCGTCGCCTACGCGGACTGCGTCGCCCAGAAAACCGCGTCACGCCTGCCCCCGTA
>BCLG01001177.1:93507-109739 GCA_001602295.1 Zoysia matrella | reverse complement strand
ATGTTGTTAACTTTTTCTGGTGTCTAGGAGTGTAGATCCGAGAGTTTCGAGTCGATAACAGATCTGTGGTTCAGAGGTGGTCAATACCTTCAGATCCGGTCGCCGGAGTCATGGAAGAGGATCCAACCATCTGCCCTTTGTCGATGCGGTCCTCTGCATTTGGACAGCGTCAGTCGGTGGAGAGAGTAGTGACGTAAAAGTCACGGCGATGTCGTCGATCTCCCGTTGACGGCGGTCGTCGTGGCGGTGACGGTGACGGTGGTGGTGCTTCCCGTCGGCACAGCGTCCCCTCACAGATCGGATTTAGAGTTTGTTGGTGAGGTGCGGCAGTACGGATGGACTTAGGTCTTGAATCTCGGCCGGCTCCCACCTCTATTTATTGTGACGCTGGCGACAGGAGTCTACCAGCCATAATGAGCTAGGCGGCTCCGATCAAGGCGCGATTAGATAAAAGATTCATTAAAACTGTTGAGCCAAAATAGATAAAGATCAATTTCTAACAAGCCGTTCCCAGATCATTGAGACCTTTGGTCGGCATCGATCGGCGCAGAGACGACCATGCACAGAGAAAGCACGCACGGCAAAGCCGAGCCCGTGGACGCCGTCGTCGTCTTCGTCGATCTCCAACAACCTACCACGCCGCCGCGCTCGCTTTTCATTATCCCAACCTGGCTTGGAGTACAGTGCAGCCGTAAAAAATGCCCGTTGAGGAACCTACCGGCGTCGAGACACGCAAGACGAGTTGCAAGTTTGTGTAACATCAGTGCCTACAACTTGCCACGGAACCTAGACCGTGACAAGCAACAGCGGTGCACGCACCGCCGTGAATGCCAAACCAAAACACCCAGCTTCCGGGAAACTTCCCCGTGCCTGCCATATGGATAAGATCAGACAGCGCAGCGTAGCGACCGGTCTGCGCCCGACGGATGAACCTGCGCCCGGCGACGTCGCGTCTACCAATCGTGGACGCTCTCGCATGGCACGTCTCGCTCAACGACGACGAGCCGTCCCGCATATTCGCGGTATCTACCGATCCTCCGACGACCAACGCACATTCGCTCACCCGACGAACCGTCGTACGGACAGGAGCGGCGATACGCGGCGCCGCCCTAGACAGATGCAACGCACCCGGCGTCGAGCCGTCGTCTCTGGCGCCGCCCGTGCATTGACGACCACAGACCAGCAGCCGTCGGCACGCAGCGCCTCGACGCCGCTCGCCGCAGTGCGCCGTCGCCGTCAGCTCGGACCCACCGGTGGCCGCGTCGCGCGGCAACACTATTTTCTGCGTGGCGAAGTGCTCAGATAGTCTGATCTGTTTGCTCTTCTTTTTTTTTCTTCCTTTTTTACTTGTCTTACGTGGTGTCTGCATCAGCTAGCTATGCGCACTACACCTGCTGCGGCGACCAGCAGCCGATGCATAACTTGGCCGGCAAGTTAACCTAATTAACCCTAATCGCCCCGGTCCGGATTCCACCACCGCTAATGCACGCTGATTCAGGACCGACTCTCGAGTAACACTTGTTTAATTCATAGTGCGTCACTGGGTGATTTTTTTATTTATATCAAAGCAGCTTAATTTACGCCAACTTGGTGGAAGACATCGGGTGTATGTCAGCGTCGAGATACGCAAGCCAAGGTGCACATAGAATAACGGAAAGTTGAAAACCCCGGCGGTTCCCCACATATGATGTTGAACCGGGGGAAAAACCACGGCCGCATATGATCGGTATCGTTAATTATTTCTTTGCTGTGAATAAAGTAAACGATTTTGAGGGTTTCTATTGGAGTAATTTCTAATCTGGCCCTGATGAGGATGTGTATAAAGACTATTACAATTATTGGTGCGCCTACGCCTTGATTGTTGTAAATAATGCAAGTTTTAGAGATGTGGATTGGGAACCCATTACCACAAAAAATTGTTACGCATCAGACATGGTAATCGCGGTGCATATATTTTGGGTACCACGATTTATGGGCAATGGAAGGTCACTTTGGTGTACAGTATACACTATATAGTTTTCCTGAACAAAATAATAGAAATGAGCAACAGGAGTTCCTTTCTCGTGGAGCTAATAAACTACTCTCTCATTCTCGATTTGTGTCAGTTTAGCTCGGAGCGGTAATTAAGAGAGGTGAAAATTATGGAAGATACTGAAAATGAGAAGGAAAAAAAAAGATAAAGATGTATTGAAAAAGAGAAAAGTTGCATCGGGAAATAAGAATGACAGTTAAATTGCGACAAATGAAAAAAGTTAGAATCACAGATGGGACGGAGCTAGGGGGTATGTTTGAAATTTTCAACAACGATTTGCGTTGTTGACCGGTAAACTAAGCTGTTGTGCCAGATACCACATCCTCGCCTATTCTCCGTTTTTTTTTAATTTCATTTTGCAGAAACACTCAACAAGCTGAAGTTTACTACTATGTGTAGGTATGCCTTTTGGCAGTGAATTAAGCAGACAAGAGTGGGGACAGGAGTTTGCAAGTTGCACCATTGTTAAGTGGTAACAACCGAACAAGCTAGATGCAGGGCGGATTCCACCACCACGGTGTCGATTATGATTCAAGGCCAACCGTGAAGTCCACCAACTGATGTTCTCTCACCTCCACTTGCTCGCCTTTCTTTGCTGCGTTTATATGTCCGTTCGTCCGTTCCAGCGGAACCGCCATCAGCAAAGCGTGCTGACTGCATCAGTCCATCGATTAATTAGCTACAATTTGAGATTATTCTGAATAATAGAAGCCTCTGGATCGAGTTAGCTAAGCTAGGTTAACCCTGCCCCTGTATCTTAATGCCGGTCTCAACGACAGGATGGTAACCACTATCATTGGTGCTACGTTTAGAAAAAAATAAATAAAGGGAGGTATCAATATCATCGACTTGCCAAAGCAAATCTTTATATATTAAAACGCAAGCGTTCTCTCAACCCTCGTTGCGCCACGTTACCTTAAAAAATATTAACCATCAGATTAAAATCTAACAGTAAATATTATGAAAGAGAAAAAAAAAATTCTCCGATCAACGTAGGAGCGTGCTTCTACTCGACGGGAGCAGGCATGAACGGACGTGTCATCACCTAACTTTTCTAGGTTTAACATAAATTTTTACTATAGTCATATTTACTTTTTTATAAATTTTATATATTATAGTTTGTTTTATCATTAAAGTTATTTGAATCATAATTTAAAATTTTACATATTTGAATTAATTTTTTAATAAGTTGAATAAGTCAAAGATGATATTAAAAATCAGCAGTAAATAATAATTTAGGACTCGAGAGAGTATGTGGTAGTACCATGGACAATGGCATAAATATAAAAAATTAACTGTAACTGTTTTGTTAAATCAAATTTACTTCTGCTATAGATTAAATAGAACTATTTCAAAAGATATAAGAGAAGTTTTTATAAATTAATTCTACTTCTATGTCTTACAAGTATATGCTATAATTAAAGACCTTTATATATTATAAAAATGTATATTTAGATAACTTAAAATGTTTTGTCTTCTAAAAATGCTCCTTAATTACTATAAGAACTAAGATTCAATTTTTTTCCCACTTACAACTCGAGTCAAAAAAAATAGTAGCTTTGAACAAAATATTTTAATCAAACCTTGCCAATATAAATTAAAAATAATTTTAAATTTATTAAGTTATAAAATTTAAAATAATTTGTTTTAAAAATACTTTCTTAAAAGTATACCGATGCTACTTTTTATTAAATGTTTTATAGATAACAAAGGTCACACTTATGCTTTGAAGACTATGTCGGCAACTTCTTTTTGAGACTGAAGTATATGTTTATAAAACTTTGTCATCCATGTCAAAGCAACTATACTTCTATTTATTAAATAATAAATTTAAAATATACTGTTTTAACTAGAAGTGCACAACAAAAACATACACGAAAAGTACGGCAATTGCCGCGCTTTTGTGTCATGGGAAGGGGCCTTTGCATAATTTTGTGTCATGAGTCCGTATGTCAGTGACTTTTAATGCATGAGTTACTGTATATACCCTCTACTTGTTTGAGTCTCACACTGATCCAGAAAATGGCTTGTTATATTATATATGGTTTTCGGTTCATATAGTTCATAAATCGAGCTAGGTACATGGTTATTGCTACCTCTGATTGTTTCTTGGACTGATCACTCTGACTTGACGTCGATAAAAAAAACAATGGGAAGGGAGTGTACATACATAAACTAACGACGAGCTTAACTATAGGAGAGCAATGCATATCGATCGGACACAATGGCAGGCAGTACTGTGCTATCAACATGTATTTTCTCACTATTTAGTAGGGAACCATCAATGGTTTTTCTGACATAAGGGGACTCATGACCACACAATGACCTTTGGCTTAAACGGGGATCCTCCAACATCTCACCACCTTTTTTCTCAAAAAAAAAACATCTGACCACCTTTTTTTATTTTGCGCACAGAAATTCACACATATTTCTTTAACAAAATCACAAATAACAGGAACAACCGGCATTCCAAGTTCGCTTGTTTCACATTAAGAGAGGAGAGAATACAACGCTACAACTTAATTGTATAGAAAGCTAGAAATTCGAACTTAGAAGGTGAGAATCAGAACGAACACAACTTAATTAACCCCTTCTCGAAGCATAGCATCCTGCTTGCTTATATAATTAACATATTAATTTGACCATTTCCACGGTGGACGGTGCATTGCAGCTCGTCGTCTGATGAATCCTTTTGATACAAGATGCGGTCAATGGTCACCGTTTATTGTACTTCCAAGCTACTGAGCCTATTGGTTGCTGTATATGGATAGTCGAGTGGGGCCCCTCAAGAAATGACATTGACATGTCCACATATACATTGCATCTGGCTAGCTTGCTGACGCCCATGGGATCGAAGACATTGCTGACAATCCGATGGCGCGACCATATGCGGCGCCACTATGCCATATCCATTAGTTAATTTATAACCTGCCGTTTGAATGCTTATTATTTATGTAATAACCTGGTTTAGTCTTTATGTTTCTTAAAGTACTATCGTTAGAATAATAAATCAAGCTCATGTTGGACTAATTATGGGCCCTTTTTAAGATGGCAAGCATCCATTTCTGGTGCAGGTTGACATCGAGATACGCCTCTGGCTTATAGTACTAATTAATACCGAAGAATCTCAAGCTTGTAAGAAAAAACAACCTGTGCTAGCTGCGCCGATTCGCAATCACGGCGACGCAACGCCACATAACTTCTGTTTAAGTAAGGATCGCTTTCGGACGCGTGTCGCTGTTTCATTCGCTGCCATGTTCAGTTCCACTACCTAACACGCTTCGTTCACTAAGCTACACAAAATAAGATGCACGGCTGCATCATTGACTGGGCAGTGGGTCCAGGTGTAGGACTTTTCTGGTGTCTCGATAGTGTTGGGTGCATATATATATCACCACTTGAGCAAGAGAGGAATTACTATTTAAAGTTCTTGATTATTAGCAACATTTGCAACTTGCAACTTTTTACATGGTAAACGTGAGAGGTGTGAGGCACAAGAGGTACCTATCCCTCCTCAATTAATCTTATATATTAATTTTTAAAAATTAGTATTGGTTTCATTATTTTTTATTGAGTCCACTAATGTAAGATTTTTAACTAGTTGCCTCTCTATTTTTAATGATCAGATCTGATCAAATAAATAGTTGTAATTAACTTCAAATATTTTAACATCTCTCGGTAAACATTAATAATGTTCTTGTTTAATCGATCTCAAGTCGGAGCAGTGCGTGTGGAGGACATCACGGATCAGGTTACTCCTCGACTCAGAAACAGAGAATCTCCTCGCTATTGTCGAAATGTCAACTTCCAAATGGCCATCGAACCACACTGAAATTGATCTGAAAAACTCTAACATACATACTATAAAAACATCAGCGGCTCTCTGTGATGTCACATGAAACGCACTGTCTTTCTTGGAAACTTCAACGATCGATTACGCCATTGACGAAATGAGCAGAAACAGAATATTCAGAATCAGCGGCTCTTCGACACCGCGCAAGAATCGGATCCCGTCAGCACGACCAGATCATTAGAGCCTCCCCAAAGGTCGCCGCACGCAACTGGCTGGATAAACTAAGACGGTAATGACGCGGATGGAGATCGCGACGACAACCGGTGACGATCGAGACGATGGCTTTCTGGTTTCGCCCTGCGCCCCGGTTGGTCGCCGTCGCCGTCGCGGAGGCCGTCACTCCCCTCCCGGTGGACCGGCGGCTCTGGCGCGCCGCGTCGGAGCGAACAAGACCCGTGGGATCGATTCTGCCGACAATAATGCAGCTGTTACTGTAATCTGAAACTAGTAAACCGAAGACGATCCGGCAGCGACGTGAACGGAGATTCTTCCTTCTAAACAAACTCGATCCCTTGTGAATCACCGTGTTGCACGGTGTACTCCGACCCGTAGTGATCAGTGACGTGTAGGGACAGGCACGTACGGCCCCACTTGCCGCAGGGCACATCAGGCTCCGGGTTCGGCGGAGACGGCAATCGAGGGAACAGCTAGGCGGGCGCAGGTCGCCGCGTACGATTGGTCGATACGAGCTAGGGTCACGACCAAGGCCGTTGCGCCGTGTACGGAAGTCCAAACTCCCCCAAGGACCACAACCGATGCCCACCATTCGATTTCGATGGAGCTCATTCCCGGCCCGCGCGCACTCATCACCTCGGTCGGCTCAAAGACGACGACCATGCACACAAAAGCACGCACGACGAAGACGAGCCCGTGTGTGGGCGCCGTGCCCGCGGGCCCCACCGGCCACCAGTCCACCACCCCGCTGCTTCGTTGTCTCAGCTGACTCGGCCCTCGTATGCGTCGATCACCAACAACATCGGTGCACGCACCGCCGTGAATGGCAAGCTAAGCCAACACCCAACACGTTCGGTGAAGCCAAATTAAACACCCAGCTTCCGGGAAACTTCCCCTTCTAGCCGCATCCGCACGGATAAGATCAGACAGCGCAGCGCAGCGACCGGTCTGTGCCCACGACGGATGCACCTTACCGTTATCCCGTTCGGCGACGTCGCATCGATCAAAGCGTGGACGCTCTCGCATGGCACGTCCCGCTCAACGACGACGAGCCGTACGGCATATTCGCGGCATCTACCGGTCCTCTCCGAGTCCGACGACCACCGCACAGCCGAAAGCCGCCACTGTACGGACAGGCGCGGCGATACGCGGCCCCGCCCGAGACAGGCGTCGAGCTGTCGTCCCGATCTGGCGCCGTGCATTGATAACCGCCCGCCAGCCGACGGCACGCAGCGCCTCGACGCCGCGCGTCGCAGTGCGCGTCGCCGTCCGCTCCGTTCGACCACACCACCGGCGGCCGGGCCGCGTCAACAAAGGGCGCGCCTCTGATCCGTTTGCTCTTGTTTTTTCTCTTTCCTATCGATCCACTCTGTAAAATCCCACTTTGAATAAAAATGCAAATTCCCAAGTTTAGGAATATGGAACCGAGCTCTAGGACAATTTAAAATGACTCAAACCAAACTTCCAAATTTCATTTGAAAATCAAATTTCAAAAATGAGTTCAAAACTTTTAAAAGAAATATTGTGAAAAAAAATACTCTCTTGAATGGTCTTGCAAAGAATTGAATTTTATAGATTTTTGTAAAATTTTATTCAAAAGTTAAATGGCCCAAATAAATCATTTCTATCAAAATGATTACCTGTTTTCAAAATTTTATAGAATAAAATTTATTTGGAATTTGAACTTGGGCCCAAAATAAAAGTTGTTCATCTCGAAAAGTTCTACCACCCTGCAAAATTTGAAGATTTCAGGAGCTCGGGAAGGTGTATTTTTAGACCAAAAACAGTGCAGCACAGAAAATCATCAGAGAAAATCTCGGAAAAAGAAAAATTGCCGCGGGCCCCGCCTGTCAGCCGCCCTCCACTGCTTTCTTCCACCAGCAGACGGCGCCGAGTGCCAGCTGCCGCGCGCGCGACTGCTCCCGCCCTGCATGCGCACCACGACGCTTTGGACGTGTTCGCGCGCCGAGTCTCGCGAGTCTCGATGGGTTCCCCGTGTCCAGGCCCTCAGTTCGCTCTCTCCTCCATCTCTCTCTCGCTCTCACTGAAGCTGACCAGCCGCCCCACTCTGGACGCCGCCGTTGAGCCCTGACCAAGCTGCCCCCAGCCCCCCTTCTTCACGAGAAGCCGCGCTACACCTCATGCTCAAGCTATCAGCAACGCTCTCCGTCCATCTCCCGCGGAGCATTCTATTAATTTCTACTTTTCCCCGAGATTTTAAAGTTTGGAGCTGTCGGCTGTACTTCGGCCAAATCCATCGGGTATCGATGAAGGGACCTCGATTCTTTTCGATTTCAGCTCCTTTATCCTCCTCCACATCTTCTAAGCTCAGATTTTGGCCGAATCCTTTGCTCCTCGTGCAAGTATTTTGAAGCAAAGCTGCGCCGGCCACTAAACTGCCCCACCTCGCCGACAAGTGCCCCTTTGCGGCCCTCCTCGACGTCGACATCACCCGCGCCGAGCTTCTTTATGTCCCTCTGAAGCTTTAGGTGCAAGCTGTGTGAGTCCTCGTCCACGGCACCGAGCTCCTGACCTCGCTGAACTTCGTTACTGGCCGCCTCTCGCCGCCGGCATCCCACGGTGAGAGCCCCACCCCTTCAACCCTTCCTCGGGCTGCTCCTTGGTGCGATGATTATTTTTGGCGCTGTTTTAGTCGTGCATGGCCACCGGCAGCACCACGCCGGCGAGCGCCGGCTGCTCCGGCCACCACAGCCATGGCTGGCTACCTGCCACCAGGCTCGCGGATCCCATGTGCCCACGTGGGGATCCAGTGTGGCAACCCTATGGCCCCTGGTGTGGCTTCCCCAACGGCTGGACTAAAAATTTAATTAATTCCTCGAATTATTTATTATTCAGAATTAGTTTAATCTTATAAAATCCATAGAAAATTCATTTGTGCTCAGAAAATTATGAAATAAATTTTGTTACTATCCTCTCAACTAGAACTATATTCTGGAGCTGACTAATTTCTATTTTATGCAATTTAGATCATTTAATAAACAAAAAAATGCATTACTATACTTTTTAGCCTATAAAAATATTATAAAATTTACTTTCAGTCCCTTTATTTAATCTTTACTGGTTTGACAAAATAATATAATTTATTTTGGAAAAAAAATAATTTTATAAATAATTTATTCCTTGTATTTAAATCATTATAGGTCTATTTTTTTCAATAAATTCTACAAAATCTTGAAAAATTCAAAAATAATTTCCTTTATGATGAAAGCTTTAAAATTAGTTTTATGTCTTCACGAACCATATTAAAATAGTTTATAATCATATTTAATTACTTGCTTTCCAAATTTATGTATTGTTACTAAAAGAGTTTTAATTATAAAAATATAAAAGAGCATCACTCTTATTGTATACATATCATTTCGTATAGGATCTAGGAAAAATAAGGAAGAGATCAAGGAGTATTATCGGGAGATTTAGGAAACCCCGATCGACGCGGAGTTTGTAGCTGAGAAATCTAACATTGATCAAAGCCCAGGTAAGCCTCGGTGCATTATCCTGTTTTTAAAATATTTATTTTTATCACCTTAGATGGTTAGTTGGTAATGTGCACTAAGTGATAAGAGTTGATTGAAACCGTAGTTGCATTATAGAATCTTGTCTTGGGTTAATATTTTGGTACAGGTAACTCGATGTAGAGCTAAGCTAATAGTTCTTTTAACGGTAGAAGTCGAGTGAATAAGTCTTCACTCGTGAGCTATAGGATTGTTACGGGATGAACTATCTTGTCATATGAAATAAATTAGAGACCGGGCAGAGAAGTAGATGATAACACGACATGTGTCCATTGCGGATGCATGGCCAATATGTTGTAGCTCTGTCAGTGTCGATTAAAGACCGTTCGTTGTCGGTTTTATTGAGAAAGTTTGAACAGTACTGATTACATACTGGCTCTATGGGCCCTAGAAAACTGATGTAGCCCAATGTGCTTGGACGTAACCGAACCTCTCTTCTGGAGATGATAAAAGAGAGAGCTTGGAGGCTAACAATAGATAGACCTGATGTGGTTATCGTATAGAGGACCACTGCTCGGGAGAGGTGAGCATCAGACCGGCACTATGTATCATTGACGTGAAATGTTGCCATGTACGGCTTTCGAGAAGCATGTACATGTCGTGTAATCAAGTTTCTCCAGCTGGATGTAAATCAATTCGAATCGCTGTCCCTCACAGTAACGAGTACCACTTGTCTCTTTGAGTCACATCGTAGTAAGGAGCTAATCAATATAGAATATGATTATGTTTGATCTCTTAGAAACTTCTTGGTATTTTTGTATGATATAGTCTTAGTGCAAATTAAATTTATCTTTTCATAACTTAATATACCGTTAAATTATGAAAGTAAGGATTCACTCATAGTGTATTCTTTATAAATAGCCAACTCTGATAAGTCAGCCTTCTCATTTTTAAGTAGTCGGCTGTAGATAGCCATTTTGTCGGATAAGTCTTGCTGAGCGTTAGTTGCTCAGGGCTTTGTGATTGTTGTTTTTTTTTTGCAGGTGCTTTCTCTTTTTCTTCTCAGTTCCAGCCAGAAGGAGCAACCTCTGAGGGTGGCTTCGTTTATTGGGAGTCTTGCTCGTCGCCTTGAGTGTGTTGTCGCTAGTAGGTACATTGTATGGGCTTGATGTATCATTTTGCTTAATATTTAAGATGTCTTTATGTAATAGGTTTGTAGATTTCGCACTTTGAAAAATTTGTGGTTTGTAAACTTAAATAACCAGTTTGTAATATATTTTATCGTGCTTGAGCTGTCCTGTGATCCTCGCTTCGTCGAGTGACATCCGATATAATCTTGAGATCAATGGTTCGTATCTCTTGAGGTACAGATTGTCACACACTCCTTTCAGTTTTAAATTATAGGAGAACAATACAGATCGATCGGGCACAATCTGACATCCGATGACTGGTGGTACTGTGTGCTGTCAACATGTTTTTTCTTGCTATTTATGAGTAGGGAAACTATACCAAAAGGTTTTTCGACGTAAGCGGACTCAAGACAATGACCCAAGACAATGATGACCTTCGGCTTATATAGGACTCCCTCCGACATCTCACCACCCTTTTTTTTTACATAGACAATACTTATGAATATATGCTTTTCAGAAATTCGCACAAAAGAAATAACCACGGCATTCTAATTAAGTTCACGAGTTAGTCATTTTTTCAAGAACGTGCATTGCACATTTCACATTAAGAGAAAAGTACAAAATACAACGCTACAACTTAATTGTAGAAAGCTAGCCATTAGAACATAGAAGGTTAGAATCACAATGAGTACAACAGCTTAATCAACCCTTTCTGGAAGCAAGGCATCCTGCTTGCTAATAACAATTACTCCTATATTAATTTGATCGTTTCCAGTGCATTGCACCTCGTCTTCCGACAAATCCTTGTGAAACAAGATGAGGTCAACGGTCGCCGTTTACTGTACTACAGAACCTATTGGCTGCTGCAAATAGATACATGGGTGGGGCCCCTCGAGAAATGACGTTGACATGTGAACATACATTGCACCTAGCTAAATCGCTGACGCCCATGGGATCGAAGGCATTGCTGTCGATCCGATGGCGAGACCATATGCGGCGCCACTATGCCACATCCATTAGTTTATAACCCGCCGATCTAATGCTTTGTATATTTGTGTAATAACTTGGTTTAGTTTTATATATTTCTTAAATTACTGTCGTTAGAATAATAAATTTAGTTTATTTGATCTAAAAATTTATTACCCTACCATTATGACTAAAATTATTTATTATGATGTATAGTTCATTTTACGATGAATTTAGCAACATCATTTATATTTGATCAAATGCTATAATTTTTCTCTGTTAACGATTAAAGTTGAAATTGTTTGACTTTGTTCTAAATTAAAATTACATATATCTGTGAATCAGATGTAGAAAGTATATAATTATGGGCCCTTGTTGAGCTAGCAAGCATCCGTTTCTGGTGCAGTACTATAGTCTTTAGGTTGACATATAGATGCGCCTCTGGCTTATGCTAATTAACACCGAAGAATCTCAAGCTTGTAAGAAAAACAAACACCTATGCTAGCTAGCTGCTGATTCGCAGCCACAGCGACGCGACGCCACATAACTTTTGTTTAAGCATATTTGTCGGACGCGTGTCGCTGTTTCATTCGCTGTCATGTCCAGTTCCACTACCTAACACGCTTCATTCACTAAGCTACACAAAATAAGATGCATGGCTGCATCATTGACTGGGCACTGGGTCCAGGAGGAGGACTTTCTGGTGTCTCGGAAGTGTTGGTTGCACATATATATCATTACTTGAGCAAGTTAGGGAGTAGGGAGGAAGTTCTTGATCATTTGCAATATCTGCAACTTGCAACTTTTTTACATAGTTAAGATTAACAATATGTTGTTGTTTAAAATTTAATCGATCTCAAGTAGTAGTAGTGCGTATGCAGTACATCACGGATGATGTATTGTGCACATGAAATAGATATTATCAACAGGACGGGATCTTTTCGCGCGCTTGGATGCATAACGCATGCCCCCATCTGAAATTGATGAATCCAATTGTATGTGCTTGGTTTTTAAATAAGTCGATGGAATCAACCAGGTGTACCCTATCATGCTGATGCATCTAGCTACGAAGAGTACGCATATTCTTTTCTAATTCACATCGAATTTCATGGTAGAATCCGTAGGGATTACTGTTGAATTGTAAGGTCGGACCAAGGCGTGTGTTTGGCACATTGCAAGGGGCTGTAAATTAAAGAAAAATAGATTCAAGAGCTGGCGATTATCATGTTACTCCTCGTCGCAGAAACAGAGAATCTCCTCGCTGTTGTCGAAATGACAACTGCCAAATGGCCATCGATCCACATAGTACTGAAATTGATCGGAAAAACTCTACTAACAATAACTTACTATTAGTATAAAAACATCAGCGGCTCTCTGTGATGTCACATGAAACGCACTGTCTTTCTTGGAAACTTCAACGATCGATTACGCCATTGACGAAATGAGCAGAAACAGAATATTCAGAATCAGCGGCTCTTCGACACCGCGCAAGAATCGGATTCCGTCAGCACGACCAGATCATTAGAGCCTCCCCAAAGGTCGCCGCACGCAACTGGCTGGATAAACTAAGACGGTAATGACGCGGATGGAGATCGCGACGACAACCGGCCGGTGACGATCGAGACGATGGCTTTCTGGTTTCGCCCTGCGCTCCGGTTGGTCGCCGTCGCCGTCGCACGTCACCCCCGGGACCTTCCCTTCCCTTCCCACCGGCCGACGGCTCACGCGCGCCGCGTCGGAGCGGACGAGACCCGCGGGATTCTGCCGACAATAATGCATGCAGCTGTTAATTCGAAGCTACGGAGTAGTAAAAAAAACGAAGACGATCGACAGCGACGTGAACGGAGACAACCGGACAGGTTCGCACGGACCGGTGGCTTGTCGATCTGTTTCGCGCCGGGATTGGCCGCCGTCGCCGTCGCGGCGCCGTCACCCGTGACGACGCGGCTCACGCTCGCCGCGTCGGGGCGGGGCGGACGAGTCGATCCCGCGAGATTCTTCCGGCTAAACAAACCCGGCCCCATGTTCACAGTGCTGCGTTGATCCGTAGTGAGTGACGTGTGGGGCCAGGAATGTTCGGACCCACGCGCGGCAGGTCAGATCACGCTCCGGATTCGCTGGAGGGGAATCGAGGGAACAGCTAGGCGGGCGCAGGTCGCCGCGTACGATTATTGGTCGATACGAGCTCGGGCTTATCACTGCCACGCCGCCGGCGTTGCTGACATCTGGGGTCACGTCGACGGCCGTTGTGCTGTTCCCACGCGCCGGCGGCCGGCGTTGGCACCGAGCCGGAGCGGGTGGAGTTACCGCGGAGGCAGGTGAAGGAGACGGGGACAGCGGACAGCTCATACGGACGAGGCGACGCGCGCGCCAGCGCGGCGAGCTCACTGACGCGTGGGGGAAGACGTGTCCAGCGGACTCTTTAGGTGGTGCTGCGCAGCTGCGCTGTCTGTCTGTCGTGCGGCCGGTGCCGTCTCGCGGCCGCGTTGCACCGCGACGGGGCCGCCGTTTGGGCGACCGAGAGCCGTGTGACGCCGCCGCGCGGCACGTCACCTCCAGGTCCCGGCGGGTGCACGCGAGCGACGACCGGGACCAGACTAAACCGTCGAAGGCGCGAGATCCAGGTCACTGCGCCGCGCGAGAGAGCTCAGCTCGTCTCTCTGCTCGCGGCGGTTCCCGACGACCGCGACTCCTTCCGCCGAGGTCAAAGTACGGACCACTGCGTTAACAACAGATCCTCTGGGTCCGTCGCACATGACCATTCGGCCCCACCACACACCCTGACAACAGATCCTCTGGGCTCGAAATTAACCCGCCCGCATCCGCGCGGCCCCGCCAGCCCAGCCCGGCTACAAAACTTCTGACGCAAGCGATGACGAAACCGCGCCCGGCGCTGGACCCCCACCGCCGCATCCGGCCGCCCACGCGTCGAGCTCGCCTCCGCGATGCGCGACGCGCGTCCTCTCGCGCCCTGGGTCAAACCTCCCTCGAGCGCCAACTTGCACGTGCGTCAGTGTCACATCGTCCGTCCGTCGACACGTGTCCGGCCGCCGTCTATATAGTCGCGCCGGGTACGGCGAGCTTGTGCTCCACGCACGCATACGAACGCGCTCCCGAGAGGCCAGATACGCTCAGAGAGAGAGAGAAAGAAAGAGAGCTTCCTCCCGTCCAGCTCCGGTTCGGTTTTATTACTGCGCCGCCGTCCTCCTCCTCCTCGCGACCCGACGCGCTCGTCAGTCCGGCCGGCGACCCACCCACCGACCTCCCTCGACAGGACGCTTGAAATGGACTGCGGTGACGCGCTGCAGCTGCCGCCGGGGTTCCGGTTCCACCCGACCGACGGCGAGCTGGTCAACTACTACCTCTGCCGCAAGTGCGCCGGCCTGCCGCTCGCCGCGCCGGTCATCGCCGAGGTCGACCTCTACAAGTTCGACCCATGGCAGCTCCCAGGTTCGTCTAACCACCTTCCAATTAATTACTACTCCCTGCGGTGAATCCAATCGAGAGGTGATTTTATATGAACTGACAATTACCTCGATCGTTCCGTGACGGGTGCAGAGAAGGCGATGGGCGGGGAAAAGGAATGGTACTTCTTCTCGCCGCGGGACCGCAAGTACCCGAACGGCTCGCGCCCGAACCGCGCGGCCGGGACGGGGTACTGGAAGGCAACCGGCGCCGACAAGCCGGTGGGGTCGCCGCGGCCCGTCGCCATCAAGAAGGCGCTCGTCTTCTACGCGGGGAAGCCGCCCAAGGGCGTCAAGACCAACTGGATCATGCACGAGTACCGCCTCGCCGACGTTGATCGCTCCGCCGCCGCGCGCAAGAGGACCAACAACGCGCTCAGGGTAAGCAGCTTCATCTTTACCGAGAGGTTCCCTTGAGGAAAATAAAAAAAAAAAACAAAAAGGTGATCGAGCGTGCAAGTTGTCAATTTGCAGCACGCGCCATACCGCGCTGTCCCTTTCGACCCAGCCTGTGGCTGGCCGCGTCGTCCCTCTCAACAGACCAGCCTCACCTTCCGCTAGGCATGTAACTAAAGCGGCGGCGCGGTATGGCGTCACGGCTCACGCACGCGGCGATGGAGACGAGACGCAGCTGCGGCGCGCGCCAGCCAATTGACCTTGTAGCGTAGTACTCCCTCGCGCATAGTACTCGATCCTAAACACTGACCACATGCGCCGAATCAAACGTCAATGTCCTCGTGTCTCGATCACCTTCGCTTTAAGCAATCTTTTTCTTTTCCGGGGTAATGTTCTTCGCTGAACTTCTCTTGGTTTGTCTGATATGTGCAGCTTGATGACTGGGTGCTGTGCCGGATCTACAACAAGAAAGGCGTGATCGAGCGGTATGACACGGCGGACGCCGACGCCGCCATCGCTGACGACGACGTCGTGAAGCCGGTGCCGGCCAAGACCGCGCGGGGGCACGCTGCCGTTGCCACGGGCGGCGGTGGCGCGGCCGCGGCGATGAAGGTCGAGATGTCCGACTACGCGTACTACGACTACGAGATGGACGACACGCCGGCGGCGGAGATGCTGTGCTTCGACCGCCCGTTCCTGTCGTCGGACCCATCCGCGGACCGCGGCTCCGACGACTCCGCGCCG
>BCLG01001177.1:46461-76780 GCA_001602295.1 Zoysia matrella | reverse complement strand
AGAGAAGCTCTATCAAACAATATTGTTTTAGGAGAAATGATTTTTGTCTGATTCTATTAAATAAACTAAGAGGTTAAGTTAAAAAACAGCATCTCCTGATTCTATGAAGTGATTGTCTGTACTGATTCTATGAGTTTATAATAGAAAATAACTTTCAGCCAAAGAACCACATATTGAAACACATTTGGACTGTTTGATTGCTCTAAGATTTTTCAAGGTGCATTTGGTGTAGGACAAGGCTAGATGGGACCATCCTATCCATTTTATTTTTGAAACTGGATGGAGTGATACAATTTTTTGTTTGGTTGGATGGATGGGGTATATTATGATGAGGATAATTAACTTATTAATAATAGGATGATGATAATTAACTTACGAGTGTAATTTTTTCACATAATAATTATATATATATCTCAAAATATATTTGTTTGGGTTCCGTGCCATCTAATTTTGATCAATAATTTATATATACTAGTCCCGCTACCCATGCTAACGCTCGGTCTAATAAAAAATATTAATTTAAGAAAATAATATATTAAATTTAAAATTCGAATTTTCTCATTCTTCACCATTAATACTCCTCAATCTACTTTTTATATGCGTATTAACCAGAATACTCTGTCTACGATTGATTAGCGTATTTCTATTAGAAACATCGGAGCATGCGCGTGATTCTTGGACCTTCATCTACAGGATTAGCAGCTACGAGGTGATTGGCTGGCTGGTGACGCCAGCAGTAATTAACACAAAGAAAATAAGGAAACAGAATGCTAGCAGTTAGATTGTGAGGGCAGTTACGACCTAGACTTTTTCTTTTCAAGGATAATGTGCTCAAAATAAATTTGTTTTGTTTTCAACAACTTTTTTTTTATCTCATATATTTGTTTTAGGTAGTTGTGTTTTGTTAACTAACAATGGTCCATATGGTCTTATGATTTGGGAGATCCGAAAGAGCTCATCCATTAGATTTGTAAAAGTTGTTTGTGAAGAGATTTTATCCATCAGATTTGTAAGAAAAGATAATTTTGGGTGCATTTTTCGTGTGTACGTAGTCTAACTCATTTCTTTTGAGGATATTTTACTGTGTGAATGAATGAAATCCTGTGCTTTTTAAGGAGCGATTAACTTTAACAATATGAGCATGTACATACTAGCTAATAAGAAACTATGCTAATTATCACTAATTATATTCTAATTATTTGACCAATTTGACAAAAATATATTTACAAGACAATATAAAATATAATGTCATATTAATAATATCAAAAAGGAGATAAATATACATTAGTAATAAGCATACTTAAACAAGGTGGACAAGCTCATCCAGTGAAATTTCCTTGTTCAGTCCATCGTGCATTTGAGAAAAATATTCATCAAAGTTGAATGGTTGTATCTTTCTATCCATCAGCCAAATGGTAGAAAAACTAGATGGGGGCAATCTCATCCATCAAAACAAGCACACTCTTATCACTGATATCAACTATACTCTCAGTAATTTATGGATTTTAGTCACCCTCAGTAATTGTTGCTAAAATTCTACTCAATGTCAGTTGGGTGTAGAATAATTATAACATCTAAGATATACAATAGGATATTATAATATACACACCATGGTTTACGATTGGGATGTGTGTGTGTGGGGGGGGGGGGGGTTCAAGCTTTGCAAATGTATATGTATATCCTGCAATACCCACTACAAGAAACCTACTAATTCATGACGGGCTAAATTTATCATGGAACGAAAACAAACCGTCACAAAAATCAATTTATGATAAAAAAACACGAGTCATCATGTATCTCACAGCATAGATTAGAACGAGTGACCTTTTTAATGTTTTTATCACAAATGGTAGAATCCATTACATTTTTGCCTGTCACAGTTGAGCCTAAGCCTAGTAAGACCCAAATCTTGGTGACAAATTGAAATATCTCAAACGAGCCCAAACCCAAATTAAGCCCAGACCTTAGTAATAGAGTTTAATTGTCACAATCAAGTTATGCTTTCTTTATATAGTTAAGCACAGCAAGCTCATACAAACCACATTGCATTCACAACACAATGAATCGAAACCAAGATATAAAGCCATCATTCTCATTTCAGCCAAAGATTATGATTAGATATTACAATGCATATAATAACTTGATTTTTATCTCATAAAGCACTACAACTCACAATAACACATCATGGCAGGCAGGTAGCAATCAACACCGCCACAAGAATTCAGTTTAGTGGTTGTCAGCTACTCTATCATACTATTGACTTCTAACATCATCTTTGTCAATTTGTCTTATTAAAAAACTATAATCAATATTATATTTTATTATAATTTGTTTTATCATTAAAGAAATTTGAAACATGACTAATAATTTTATATATTTGGATAATTTTTTATAAAATAAGATGGATAGTCAAAGATGATTTTACAAGTCAATGATGTCAATATTTTAAAATCAGAAAGAGTAAATATTGACAAGCTGTTGTTAAAGTTGTGTCTTTGTAACTACTTCCTATCTTCCACCATAGGTCTATTACATGGCCCACATGATAGCAATTGATGGGAGAAAATATGGGCGAAGAAAACATTACATAAATATCATGCAATTCATAATCAAATCTACAAAAATAATCCATAGAGGGGACACAAGCCCCCCCCCCCCTTCTGAACACACAAACCCCCCATCGCAAAAAATAATACTCCCCATACTCATAATTCAAAACTTTGTGCTCGAAACTTGCTATCAGTAATGAAATACGGAAGGCAATCAAGAAGACCCCGTCATGGGCCCGTTGGTCGCCCATGTCAACGACTAGACAGCAGATATGTACATCACCCTCTTACTTTTGGAACTTGCTTGCTGTGGCTACTCAGAATAGAATAAATAAAATTAACTCAACCACTAATACATATTGTACTTCCATGTTTCATCCATATACATAGGAGGAGGATGACGGTGCGACCCCGCACTCCTAGCCTCTGGCTTGGTGCTCAGCTGCGAAGTAGGCATGGCAGTTCCTACAGATGCTTGCTGCGCACAGGTCCAGATGACCATCTTCGCAGACAGCGAGTGCCTTTGCGTCGTTGCTCAAGATGGTGCATTCTTCGCACTGTCTTTCCTGCCAATCCCCGTCATGTGTGACATGTACGAGACCTGCACAGGAAGACATAAAGTAGTGCCGAAAGACCGTCGCAAATGCCACCAAGCTCCAGTCTCGCTGTCGCCTCTGCCACCGTCTCCTCCTCCTCCTCCTGCTGCTCCCGAGAGGAGGCGTACTCCACTTTCACCCGGGAAGGTGGCTAGGATCGTAGTGGGCATTTTGCTTCTTCTTATTGTGGCAGGCGCCGTGGTTGGAGCGGTCATGTTATCCTCTACGAATCGTGAGTTCCAGTCAATCACCGCTTTAACATTTTATTAAAATATTATATATTTTCATATGAATATTGTATATCTGTAGTAATCAAAGTACATTATATATTGATGCTAATTTTCCCTACAACTGTGCCCCCGCTACCGCGGCACCTCCATGAAACGGTATCGTTGTTGCCATGCCTCGTCTTCCAAGAGTGCTTCTTTTGGCCTCCCCGTCACAGTGAAGCGGTAGCATATGGATGTCCGTCAACAGATGCATGCCGTGCACTCATCTACCTCCTACAACACATCTCAATTTGTCTAACTAATAGAGTAGACCCTCCTTCCATAAGCTGGAGAGGGATGATAAACTTCTAGCTGATTATAGGATTATTATCGATGAGTGTATGTAAAAACTTGCTATAAGTTCACACGGATAGTGTTTGTCTTCACTTGGATTTCCTACTTAGTTTTCAGTTTAGTGTCTTTTTTATTGTGCATGAAGTTAATGGATCTATGTGTACATATTAATAATCGAGAAACACTTATTAATAACCAAATAAAGGGACACAAGCCCCCTCCCCCACACCACCACCAAAATCAACACATACGCCGCCTATGGGAAAAATAAGAATGAGGAATAAGAGAACTTATCAAAATAAGGCAAAAAGGGATAAATTTAAGGAACAGAGTGGAATACTATAGAGAAATATATAAAGCTATTTGGAATAAGGAAGGACCTGTGAAATGTACTACATAGAGTAGTTTTGAACCTCCACGAGCCTTTTATTTCCAACTTTCTCATCCTAACAACTGAAACACGCGTGCATATAGGCAACAGGCGGCTGCTCTAGGCTCGCTCATTGTTGGTGAAGCGGCAACTCCGGCTGGGACCTAAGCGAACATCGGCACAAGCTCGGAACTTATTGTTAGAAATCTGCTGGGATGAAGGAGCTGGAAAGTGATTGGGTAGAGGAATTATGAAGGAATGCAGGAGATGAGGAGAATCAGAGGAAGGAGATAAAGAACATATAGAAGAACAGAGAGAGCAGAAGGAGAACAAGGGAGGCACGGGAATGAGTTTAGTTTTCTTTCTTTTCGATGCTCAGGATGTGAGATCTCTCTCTAATCTTATAATCCACTACCAGGTCCCAAATACAACCCACGTTTGGCCCAACAACCAGCCTAGCTCGTAGAAATACAACACTGAATAATGTAACCATACTCGTATCCTAACACCCATCATACGGTGGCCGGCTCGCCGGCAGCAAACTTCCCCAGTGGCGGCGCAACGTACATCAGTCTCGGTGGCATGGCGAGCAGCAGCACGGCCAAGATAGAACAAGCTGAGCCAATCATTCTAGAGTTACATAGAATGATCTAAAAGGTATGTAGAAGCTCACCAACAGCTTGATCGGGTTGGCAGTGGCCGGAGAAGGTCGGGCGACTGGTAGCGACAGAGTGAGAGCAAGGCGATAGTGTCAGCAGCGATTCTCCAATTTTTGGGAACGATAAGCATGGGGAGTGGGTTAGCATAACATAGAGGTTCTCTAGGCTCAAGTAATCGAGCTGCAGTTCACTAGAAGAGTTCCAAATTCTAGCAATGGCGGTGGTAGCCGAAATTTGAGGATTTCTTCGATTTGCTTCGAAATTGGAGTTGGTTCTTAGACAATGGCTTGCTCTGGGGGCAAGGGATGGTGAGAGGAAGAGGTAGATTGCTTCATGGAGGCTTTTATGGCTTCCAATGGTGGAGCTTGACGATAATTTGCTTCGACGGGTTGCTATCAATGAGGGCAAGGGAGAGAAGCAGCGGCGGAACTCCATTGAAAATTGAAAGGTATAGGGAGGAGAGGAGGAAAAAACGGAGGGGGGGAACAGATATGAGCCCCCCAGGTAGAGCCAACTCCGCCACTGGAGAGAAGAATTGATAGGTTCACGTTATAGCACCTGGCTTTCTCGGGAATGCTCCTCCACCTCCTCTAGAAGCGACGACAATGGTGACCTCCTCCTGGAGCGCAGCAACGGGTCGACTGAATGCCTCCAAGCTACGAAAAGCAAGCCTCGAATCCGTTTGGCTCCCTTTGCATCTGTAGATGGTCAAGAAAGCAATCTCACATTTCAGGGCATCTAGGAAGTGGTAGTGTGAGAAACGTATCAGTATTATAGGGTTATTGGTTGGCCGTGTATAGCCTGACCAGGTCCATCCGGTGCAAGTTTCAATTTGATTGGGTGCCTGGATGACCACTTAAGCCTGTCTCGACCGATGTAAAAAGCAACGCGCAGCTTGACTCCGGAGAGATGGAAACATTTTTCGTTTCTCGTTAGCCTGGCTGGCTTGGTGCAGAGTGTAGGTGGGAGTGAGTTGATTTTCGTGCACGGATGGGCAACCAAACATGAACTCAGCTCCGACAGGACACATGCGCAGCCATCCAATCACTTTGAGGTTGTATGTACTCAACCTGGTTAACTCGGACCAGGTTGGCTAGTATGGGCCAGGCTAGAGTGGTCCAATCAACTAATCAGACCCATAGTGTAAATGTAGAACCCTATTGACTATTAGAACACATACAGAGAGCATGTATAACTAACTTTAGAAAACACTACAATTATGCTGCACAAAATGCACAGTTGATTAGTAACCACAACCAAGGATAGGCGTCAATGTATTCAGTCTTGAGAAACGCGGCCTTGGATTCTTAGTGTTTGTTTTCTTCAGTTTATGATAATTATTAGGATGTGTCATGGCAAAATTTCCCGCACAAACCAGAGCTTGATATGGCTGGGCAGCAAAGTAGGTATAGCCGGGGTGAAAAATGGGCTCGACGCGCGGATACTTTCACAAATTTACTCGATCCTTATTAAATTTTAATTTAAAAATGAATAGAAATTTAACCTAATTCTAATTTAATCTGGCCCTCACAATTTTTAGTTCTTTTTCTTCGACCCGTTTTCATCTCTGTATAGGTGCCAGCACTGTCAAAGACAGCTTCCATTGGCTTCAAGCCAAATGAACTTCTAACTAAGTACTTCCTCAGTCCCAATTTAAGTGTTATTTTTTTTACTTTTAAAAATTATGTTTAACCATCCATTTGTTTTATTAAATTTTTTATGAAAATATTATTTATTTTATTGTGAATTGTTTTATTAATATGAATACCTTAAAGGTGCCTTATTTGTTTTCACATTTGAATAAAATTAGTAGTCATATCTTAGATTGGGAAGGTGAGAGTACAGTGTTGCGCTCCTGCGGGTTTCACCTAACAGACTGCTTACGCTTTCGTTCTTACTTCACGTAAAAAAATTAACCCGAGTTATTACTGTATTCCAAAACCAAGTATTTAAATCAATCTTGCTCTCAGCTAACTTTTGATATGGTACTAATCGATCGCAGCTTCAGTGCCTGCGTGCTCCAGTACAGGGCTGTTTTTGGCTGGGATTCTAAATTCTCCAGTACTCAACGTCATCATTAAGAAGTGGACTGATTTACTCTGAAAGTACAAATGTTTAGAATCGTCTCTCTTGACTATGTCTATATGTTTAGTGCCAGCGTACGTGACATGTTGTGATCACGCTGGGCTCACGCGTTATGTACACCGTACTCGCACTCTCTGACATGTACACGTCCGTGAAACCGCGAGTCGGCTCTGATATTATTTTGTAATATTTTAGGCTCGAAATACGGCTTCATATCTACTTACAAGCTGTGCGGGTCTCACCTCGCAGAATAATTACTTACGTTTTTGTTTTCGTTTCGTGTAAAAAATTAACTCGAATTATTACTGTATTTAAATCAGTCTCGCTGTCAGCCAACTTTCGATACGGTAATAATCGGTCGCAGCTGCAACGCCCACGTGCAACAGCACCGAGACATTTTTGGGCTGGGATTCTACAGTAGTGTTCTCCGTCATCTGCCCCCGAGATTCCATCGCGGTGTCAATTTCTATAAGATGCATCAATCATGTACTAGGAAAGCTGGAAAAGTATGCCCGGAACTCTTGGTCACGATTGGGTAACTAGCACTCGGTCTACGAATGGCCCAATAAGTCCAGCAACCCAGCGGTCCATTCAGCTGGGAGAATCACATGGTTCCGTTGCTGGAAGATATTGCAGGCCCACTTAGGCGCGAATTACAATTTAAGATTTTTTTTGTTTGGATTCAACATTTTACAAGAATTGATTATTTTTTGGATATTTTGAATGAATTATAAATAACTTTAAAATTATTATATTTAAAAATGTGAAAATTATATGAATATATTGATCTTAAAAAGTTCTTTCATAAAAAAATATGCATGTGTCACTTTTAAATAAAAACTTATAGAAAAAAAATAAAGAAAAGTTGCATCTTGGAGAGTGTTATCTATATAATTAGTTTAGGGGCAATTATACATTACTATCGGAGCAACCTCACATTTTCAGGCATCTACTTGCGATTCCGTATACTCAACAAAATCTTTTAGTTGAATAAGAGTTAGGGTGAGGAAAATGAGAGCGTCGCGGGGCGACTGGAGCTGTTGAAATGAGTACAAGGAAGAGGGGTAATTTTGTCCTTTGACTATTTCCAAAGTATTTTTATAAATTACTTTAATCCTTGAAAATTGGTTAAAGTAACAGAGTTATAAAATAAGGGCAAATGGCAATCTCAGTTTCAAAAAATAGGTCCAATTTTGTAAAATCTTAAAAACAGGTCTATTATTAGAATTAGCTCTCTAAATAAGGGTAGTTTTGCAATTATCCTAATAGGATATTAGAAATCATCCTCCAACAATTTAATAAGAATATAGGGAGTATGTTAGAAGGAACTACTGCATAGCTTCATTACTGCTAATACCTATAGTTTTCACACACAGTAAAACAAATCATTGTGACCACAAGAAAATCTACAAAATCCCCCCACACAAAATTTACTCCGTCCGTCCTACATTTTATGGATTGGGTATGGGAATTAAGAAAAACTGAAAAAAATAGAGAGAGAGGGAGTGCACAAAAACAAAGAGGGGTAGTGTTGGAGAGATAAGGTTTTATTTGAAAACAAAAAGGACATGTTTATTTGTGAGACAAAATTTGAATTTTGAAGTATTTTTCAAATAGGAGTACTTTAATAAGTGCCACACTTAAGACATCGCTGCATTATGTTCATGTTCCCGAATGAAGTGGAACCGGTTTCTACATTCTACCAGGCCGCGGCAGAACATCGAATTATTTGGTGCCACTCTCTGAATATATTAATTGCTCTCCGGAGCCCCCTCCTCTTTCTCTTTTCGTTTACTCCTATATATTTTGTAAAAGTATTTTACCTTGAATTAGATAGGCGCTTGCAGCCTTGTAAGCTGTAGCTTCGTTATCAACATTGCAACTTCAGACGACATACTCTCTCCGTGTTCTTTGATTGATGTCATCATTGACTTTCAATATTAATTTTAATCATTTGTTTTATTAAAAAATTAGTTTTAATGTGTAAATTTTTAAGTTATGATTCAAATAACTCTAATAATAAATGAAATCATAACAAAATATATAATATTTATTAATTTTTTTAATAAAACAAATGGTCAAAGTTTGAGTTAAAAGTCAACGGCAACAACAGTTAAAGAACAGAGAGAGTAACATTCAAACCAGAGAAAAAGGTGTTTACTTACCGCAAAATCATTTGTTATATCAAGTAGGAACCACTCTTTACATAGTATAAAATAACAGATATTCTGAACATAGCTTTCATACTGGAGTGGTCGCTCGTACAGCCTGACCTTGTTTCTCTTAACATGAGGCATCTTCTTATATTAATACACGCAGGAACAGATTAAAAAAAAGCATGCTACTAACAGCCTTAATCTGGTAAGCTAATTGTTTTCAAATAACTCCCGCATCCCGCATGGAGTGTATGGAAATGACTTTGCTATTGGTGGTTGCACATTCAAGATGCCAAGTTCCTGGACCTTTGAGCTATTCAAATGGTAAGACTCCACTCGTGAACGCGCTACTTGAAAGAAGCCAATCTCTTTGTAAGGATGAAACCCGAGGACAACTACATCATTACCATATATTGGTACCTTATCTTTGGCTTCATGAAGGATGATGCCGCTGTCGAAGTCCCATTCAGAATCATCTTCTGCCCATGCTTCATCCACATCATAGAAGTAGTTGACTATCCATGGCCTGCTTCTGCGTCTTTCATTTTCAAAAGGAAAATTTTCGACAACCAATCGAAGGCTGATGTCAGTTTTCAAAACCCACTCCATGAGACCACATGATTCATTAAGAAACCAAATTCGGAACGCGGGGCATCTATTATCATCTTCCCATAGTAATGCGGAATACACCCCTTTTTCTGATTTTTCCGAGTAAACAACACCATGGTTCTCTCTTGGCGATTTCATCATCTGAAACTTGTCATTGGACAAGGATATTCTGCAAACAATGGATTTGTGAGAAACATATCTGATACTTGTCATTGGAAACTGAATAGGTTCATACAGACAGAAATATCATATATTAATCAACTACAGACCTGGTGATTCGTGTTTTGTTTTCTATTTTTCCTTAGCTAGCATTAAGGCCAACGATCAACATGAGTTTGTTTAATTTTATTTTGGGTAGATAATGCTAATTAATCTTGTTTATCCCCTAAGATGGCAGCACATTTTTCATAAAAAAAACAAGACAATGATGCTTTTTTATGACAGAAAGATTATCAATTTTTTTTTATAGAACAGCTGTGCCTGTGCAGCGACAGCCATTAGCCGAGGAACTACGGGGCTGGCTCACGTAGTCGACTTAGACCTTTTGCATTTTCGAAAAAGGTATTGATAGATTAGGCCGTAAATTTTGTTTTTTCTTTCAAATGTCAGCAGTAAATTTTGTTAAGGGACTAAACGAAATAGAAACAAACAAACAATCATATGTGTAAGGACTAAGGACTGCCTACAAGAACAAAGAGATGATACTCCTACGTGCTAGTATAAAATAGAAAAAGCTAAGCAGATGTTAGTACCTCACAACAGAGTTATTTTGGTAAAGCACGTAGAGTGCTCCTCGCCAACAGGGGCGGAGCTGCATGTTGTTGTTGGTGTCAACTGACACCGACGATTATTCCTAAATTCTTCATAAATTACAGTTTAATCACTGTTTATAATGTTAATGACCCCGTTAAATATTGATGATGATACCGGCGCCTCACGGCACTGGCTTCGCCCCTGCTCGCCAATAAACATCGTGGCGGTCGTCAACATTCGCCCAACCAAACTTCATGTCGGCGAAGCTCCCAGCGGCCTCCCCTTCCTGGACGAAGGATCTCTCCTCCCACCTCCCCTTCCTCGACGAGAAGACGTGAGCTTTGTACGAAGACAAGGGCCATCCTTCCTGCTCGTAATTGGTGATGCTGCTGTTTCGAAGGAGGAAGGTGTCATATCCCAAATCTCAAGTTAAAAAGAGTTTAAAAATTTTTCTTTCCTTGACAATCTAGTTTAGGCCAATTTTACGATTTTCCTTTAAAAAGAACTAAAATTAGAAAATAGTTAATTAGAAGTCAAAATTTTGAAACATAAAATGTGAGTTTGACAAGTGTTTGAGCTCTTCTTTTTTCGTTTCAAATTTTGATTTTCGGAGTTTGGAATCTTTACCCCCAAAAGTCTCAAGCCAGAAAATATTAGAAAAAAAAATAATAAAAATAATGATAACAAATAAAATCATTGAGGAGGGAAAGAAAATTTCGAAAATTTGACTAATGGGCCGAACCACCCAGGCTGGCCCCCTCCTTTTCTCTTTTCTTCTCGGCTCAGCCCAGCTCCTCCTGTCGTTTTCCTCCCGGGGCACCGCGCGTCGCGGGTGCTGGCCGGCAGGGCAGGCCAGCCCCACCTAGCCTCGCTGACGACACTGCGCACGAGGGAGGCCACGACATCATCACGCGTCGCCGTTAACCAGCCCCACCGCGCAGCACAGAGAGGCGACGGCGTTGATGTCTGGGGAAGCGGCGGCCCTTGTCGCCATGCGCTTGAAGGCCGGGCGCCGCCCCGCTGACTCGCCGACCTGCCAAGGCGCCACGCTGGCAGCCGCATATCTTCACCATGGAGTTCAACGAGGACACGCAGCACCCAAACACGCCAAAATCACCGCTCCACCGCGCCCCGATCGCTCCACGCCGAACTGCACCGCTTGACTTCGTTTCGGCTATAAAAGGAGCCCAACGTCACGCCCGCGCGTCCCCTTTGCTTCACCACCTCCCAGAGCTCGTCCACGACCCGCCCTCACCGGAAACCGCCCTCTGCCGCCGACAATTTTGCGTCCTCCCCAACCTCAGCCGCTGCCACCCCTCTCCGGTGAACACCCCCTTCTCGGCTGCCCTTCTCAAATTCCCCGCACAACTAACCTTGCAAGTCCCCTAGGAAGCTAACCGAGCAAGAGAAATAGGTAGCCGTAGCGCCGTTTGGCCGGTCCACGTGAGTCACCGTCGTGCTCCGCCACCCACATGCCGCCGGCCGTCGTTCCCAGTCGGCTGGCAAAATCACGGTCATCATCACGTGTTCCCGGTCGTAGGGAAAGTGCAGGCAAAGTATCGTGCAAAACCGAGGTCTGTGCCGCCGGGAACGCACTCGCAAATTCGCATGCCCGGAGCGCGTCCAGAGCGCATCCGAAGCGCGTTCTGGCACGCTACGTTCCCGCTCCGACAGAAGTCGAACGCTAACCCCAACCCCACTGTTGCGTAGAGTTCAACCCAAGGATTCCGGGACGCTAGTTGTTGCCTCGAGACATGTGGTCAAGTTACCGAGAACGCGGACCAAAGTCGAGAGCGTGTCCGATATCGCCGGAAGCGTGGCCGACCCGTTTGAATCCCGATCCAGCCCGGCAACAGAGTCGCCTGAAGTCAAGGACACTGGCCCGTGAGCTTTAGAACACGTCACACCCATCGCGAACTTTTACGTGTCCACGAAAACCCCGAACTTTCACCACAACCCACGGGTCCACGGGAAAATCCCCGATTTCGGATACCTGAGTGCCCAGAGGGCATGGACACTGGCCGAACCCCGTGTCCAAACAGATTTTTCTGCAGTCCGTCATAGCACATTGCCGCTAACTTTGCCGTCACATCTTAACTCCAATCATTACAATCAATATACCATTGGAACCCACATTATGAGCCCTACCATCCTAGCCTATTCAGAATTCATAACTTGTTTGGTGATTGTTTCTTTTCTTAGTTTCTTAGTTGTTTTTTTAAGTCTTATTGTAACTATTGTTTGTAGCAGAAGAAGAAGAAGTTGAAGCCGCCCAAGAGCCCGAAGAGCCTGAAGAACCTGAGCCTGAAGCGGACTTCGAAGAAACAACTGAAGGCAAGTCTTAACCCATCTTAAGCCCATTGAACACCCATGTTTTATTTACCGCGCCGATAGACAGCGATGCTAGCCTACTTTGGAATGTGTTAAACATTGTGTAGTTTAATATCTATTTGATCTTAAGTATTTATATTTATGTCAGTAATTTGCTATATAAATATAGATATTTCCCTTGAAAACCATTACCGACGTGTTCTTAATAACTATAGGAATTCCGTCCCTAGTTAGTTTTACGGAACGGATACTACCTTATTACTAGAACTGCTTAGAACTCCATCTGCGGTGCTCTACACAGTCATACCATTTACCATTAATTTGCAAAATGAGTTAAAAGAGTTTGGTGGTGTGAGTATCAACAAAAGGGATGTGATTAGAACAACTGGTGCTAGGTGAAGAGGGGATGTTTCTAGCCGTGGGATGGGGCTCACCTGAGGTGATGGTGATAGGTGTGTAGGCTTCGCTGTGGTCCACCTGCTATGGACGAGATCGTCACCCTTGCCATATAAAGACCGGTTCATTAGCCCTCGACTTGCCGTGCAACCACAGAACTTGTACTTTTTAGGCAGGACTTATTCCCTCTACGTATTCTTTCCACATCGAACCACTAGGGGGTCGGTAGTGAAGACACAAGAGAACAGGAGAAGGGCGTGAGATGACTCGCTGTCTGGCCTTCGACGGTAATTGCCCGCGTCATGGGAGCGTAAGCCCACAGATATAGTCCCTGGTTTGGTAATACTCGGGATTGGAGGGGACCAGAAAAAGGCGTGAATGCGGTGTATATTCACGACTCGGCTCCGAAAATATACCGACGCGTCATCGACGGCCTGAAAAACCCCGAGGGATGGCCCCTGTTTGCTCTTTGGGTGAAATCTGTGGAAAACTACATAGATGTGAGATAGGCGTTATGCAACTCTAATGATCAGGAGTAGCATAACTTGTAGGTACAGTGTACAACCTCTGCAGAGTTAAAAATCTTTTCGGATAGGCCGTTGTCACGGTATTGACATGCTACTGTTCGGGTGCCCTACGATTAGACTTTATTCATTGCCTTGATGCGTGAGTGGGTGTAGCTATCCGTGTTTTAGAATTGCGTGGCTGTGTGCCTAGAGACAGCACGAGAGTGCTTATGTCCAATATAAAACTTGAGAACTGCGGAGGAGTGAAAACCTTTTACAGGTTCACTCTACTAAAATATAGCAAATGCTTTTCTCTCTTTTTTAAATTCTCTTCTAATAAGAAGCTAGCATGAAAACATGCTTTTCGCAAAACTTTACCCTCAAGCTTTTCTTGCTTCGCTACAGCGAAACCCTTTATCTATTTCTTGTTGGGACTTGTTGAGTACCTTTGTACTCACTTTTTCCGTTGTTGCTATTTTACTCAAAAGACGAGGATGACGGAGAAGATGCTGATTACGAAGAGTAGTAGTCTCGTCCGCCGTCAAGTTGCCTGTGATGTGTGTATAGATTAGGTGTGGTTTGTTTAGAGTCGATGTGCCGACTCATGCTTGTACTCTAGACTTGTTTGCCGAACCTCGTAAGTTGTGTAGTGTGTTGTAATAAAGTACGAGTAATAAATACCACTTTGTTTTAAATGTACGTACCAGCTACGAATTTAGAGAATAGTACATGTGACACATAGACGCTCTTTTCTGAAAGGGGTCTTACAGAAGGGGACGCCAATCACCTCGAAGTGCCATGACCCCATGGGATCGAAGGCGACGGTAGAAGTCGTCCTCCTCAATGTCTGCGTCGCGCGGGCACGGCTGAGGGTAAGGAGACAAGGACAAGCACTGCCGTGTGGCCGGGTTGACCACCATCTCCCAGTACAGAAGGAGCCCGTTGCTGTGGTCCATGATCCCGGTCTAGAAAGCACTTCTTGTAAAACTGTTTGGTGGATATTTTATAAAATTCGGAGCAAAAACACTTTGAAAATCTATACCAAACAAGCCTTAATTACAAGATCGATTGGCGTGAATCCAATGGAGGCTGTCTTTGACAGTGCTAGCACGTACAGTACTATGCCTACTTTTCTCGGCGAGCATGCAGTGTTAATTAGTACTAGCTGCCCAAGGTCCTTCGGTTCTTTTATTATCCATAATGTTTTTCACTAACGCTCTTGTTAGTGCTCCATCACATTTTGTCTTTGGGTCTCACTGATAGTGTGGACACTTATCTGCCTGGCCCTATCTTAGAATAGCACTGGGAACATGGGCATGGTGTCATCTTGCCCAGTCGCATAGCTCAGACCTTTGGAAACGTTTGTGATGGTTCTGCATGCCGTTTGTGGCAACCGGTATAGCACAATGTTAGCTGGAGCTTGATACTATCCGTGGTAGTTGCACACACATCAGGCAATAGAAACAAATGGAAAAGTGCGACTGCATCAGCCTAGCTAGCTATCCGTCTACATCTGTCTATTATCCTGCCGTTCCCTTTGGGAAATATACGCAGCGAATGGAAGAAAGGCCAGAGGACCATATCATAGACTGAGCTTCGCATGTTCCCATGAACCAACTAGCTAGGAATATTTAGGGCCCGGTAGAGATTATGATTACTCAAAAAATAGTCTATACTTTGGATTATTTGTGAAAATCACTCATCCAATTTATCTGCATAATCTGTTTTTATGACAAAATCGTTTGACAAAACAGCTTATCGATTATTGGTGGTGGGAAGGGAGAAGTACCTGGTTAGGATCCAGTTTGTTAGAGATTATGTGACTGCTTTTGTTAATAATTATGACAACTTATACTACAATCTCTACCAAACAGTTAAAATCTATAAGTGATTATATTTATATAATCATCTATAATCACTTTTACATTTTGTACTAGCAACAACAAGCTACAAACAGGAGTTTTTTTACCACTTGTATCTTCTATAATCCTGTTTGATAATTATTTTGCTTAAAATTAGATGTTGCAAGGTCACATGTATATAAAAAAAGAGAGACTCTTGTTACGAGTATATTGATGATTACGTTCGAGTCAATCAAGTATGGCTCCGGAGAAAATATTAAGATACTACTTGCCGTTGAGATTACCTGGCCTGCTACGATATGATACTGATGATTAGCTAATCACATTGGTGTTGCCGTGTGTACGTATTTGTTTGATGAATGTTGTCACGTAAAATATACGGGGATGAAGTGGTAAGTATGTGTATGGCATGTTGAAGTATACAGATACATGTGCCGTCCGGCTAATTGCTTGAGCAAGGAATATAAGAAATTGCCTCATGTACGCCAACAGAAAATAGAAAGGAGTCATTACAGTTTCCTAATTAGCTCTCACGGTGATTATTTTGCTAGTATGGTCGATTCTGTTGGTGAGAGAGGAGGGGAGCAGGAAATGTTCCGTGATGCAACTTGCCGGATTACAACCGCGTGCAGCAAAGATGGCAAGCAACGTAAGGCTCTTGTATCACTGCATCAAGACCACGCCATACTTAACAAATATACACGATTTTGTTCAGGTAACCACCCTGGTGCATGCACGTATAATCAAATTATGTTCCCTGCCAGCCTTGCAATCACGTATACAAAGAAATACAAGCAATCCTGCTGCCCACTCGCCAGGATGGAAATCAATCTCCACACGGCAAGACTCAGCAGTCCAGCCTATATAAACAGCCCCAGGCTCACGACGCCGGGGGGAGACACAGGCACACACACATACAGAGGCAGAGAGAGAGGAGAGAAAGGCCACCAGGCTGCGCTGCTCGACGTCGACATCCAGAGGAGAAGAGAGAGCGCCGCCAGGCTGGCCACACATATACTCGTCGTCTACGTCCTCGTCATATACACGCCAACTGCCCGCGAGTCGCCGGAGCACCACCACGCGTTACATCACGCCGTGACGACGAGATGAATTCTTTCAAGCCCCGCGCTATCCTTCCGGCGTCCATCGCCTATGGTAAGAAAATCATATCGGCATGATGACTACCAAGGAGATCACGTGGCTACGACTGAATGTGGTGTAGCACGTTCGAGAGAACCATACGGCCACGACCCGTAAGTGGCGTGGTACGTCCAAGAAGATTATACGGCTACGACCAAAATGTGGTGTAGCACGTTCAAGAGAATCATATGGCCACGACCCGTAAGTGGCGTGGTGCGTCCAAGAAGATTATACAGCTATGACCGGAATGTGGTGTAGCACGTTCAAGAGAATCATACGGCCACGACTCGTAAGTGGTGTGGTGCGTCCAAGAAGATCATACGGCTACGACCGGAATGTGATGTAGCACGCTCAAGAGAATCATACGGCCGCGACCCGTAAGTGGCGTGGTGCGTCCAAGAAAAGCATACGGCTACGACCAGAATGTGGTGTAGCATGTTCAAGAGAATCATACGGCCACGACTCTTAAGTGACGTGGTGCGTCTAAAAAGAGCATATGACTACGACCAAAATGTGGCGTAGCACGTACATGACGGTCACATGGCTATGACCCAAAAGTGGTGTAACGCATCAAGACCATGATATGGCTATGATCCGAAAGTGGCATAGCATGTCTGAGAAATCATAAAAATATGAACCCGCAAGTGGTTTAGCTCAGGCCTCATGATCAATTTCTACAAGATCAGACAGCTATTAATCCATAAGTGTTTCAGCTAGTCAACTGAAATTATGTGGGTAAAAAGCAGCAAGTACTTTAGCCTATTATGTGAAAATGAAAGAAATGTGGCTACTATGCCATCGTGTCAAGAGATAACTATCATCCATTGATTATTCATATACAAGAGTTGTGGCTACTTCCTGTTGTCTCGCAATGCAAGAGATATATTGGTCAATAATATAAGAAGATATATGACTACTGCCCATTATGTGTCTATCACCCATCACGTGTGGAATAGATAACTACTCTGTTAGTGCCGGATTATTTTAATATATTCTAATCAAATTTTATGGCGCCATGACTCCTCGGGAGATATTGTTCATTGCCCATCATGCGGCAACAAAGTATTCATATAGTAAAATATGCTTTTATCAAACAATTGAGCAACAAGCATTCAAATATTTGAGGTTGTATGTGCGACAACCTGGTTCAGTGGCAGGACTACTGTATAAATTGCCTTTGTCCATCTAAATATATTCTCTGTATGCTTACATGCCATAGGAGAAATATTTATGGCCAGCATGCGTCGCCCCTCAAAATCCCATGTCATTACATCCGATACTTAATATTATATTCCACATTTTACATCTAGTATGTACCAACCACGCTAGATGGAATTTTAGTGGTACTGATGAGACTAAGTCACCATTCTTCTGACGCGTTATTTTTAATGGGATTGAACATATTGCCGGGCACCGACAAGATGAAGGCAACACACCCGTTCGAATAGATGAAGGCCAGATGACTAAGCTCTGACAAGGTGAAAGTCCTCCGCTTCATCAACAAAGTCCGTTTACGTCCGACATGGCTGTAATGTTGTTGTGGGTGAGTTTGGCAGTACTTGCAGTCCGTATATTACAAGAAGAAATGACCATTATGAGCAGCTTAATCGAAGGTTTTCTACAGACTCGCTCTATCGTACCCCATTTTTGAAATATACTGTGTATCACGTATCAGTCTTTGGATCAGTAGCTGATACGTACTATCACATGAGAATATATATCAAAAAGCATACTTCGGTTAAGATATTATACCTGATACTCGACCTTTAGCGGTAACACGGTGTGGATTAAAACATTCACAATGGTTTAGCCAGCTAGAGGCGAAGCAGACAACAAAAACAAGACCCAACTTCACAATCAACTTGGGAAGCAGGACCAAAACCCGGCACGTCATCGTCTTCTACGAATCTTCCTCTGACTAAAACCACAGATGCAAACGGGTGAGTACTCAGCAAGCCCTAACACTATGCAAGGGTATACTTATAGATGCATACTTGGCTGTAGCAAGAATAATGCATAGGGGTTTTTTTGCTAAAATCTATTTTCAGCAGGGCCACTAGAGAAGGTTGATTAATCAGGAGATCAAAACATTGTTTTGTCATATTTTAGTAGGTGGACCTGGGGAGAAGAAATCTTTCCCACTAGTTCTCAAATTTTAAATGGAAGGGCCTCCAATGCCCGATCCACACACTTTCCAAAACACGGGCAACTACACCCACTCACACAATCAAGGAAGTATATAAGACTAATCATTGTGAGCCCAGACAATAGTGTGTTATAACCGTCACTAACTTTCCGAAAAGATTTTACACTCTGCAGAGGTTGTACACTGTACTGACAGGCTACGCCCTCTTAACTGGAAAGAAACGTAATGTTAGTCCCACCTTATCCGTCCACCCCCGTATGCCCACCTCAGATAAATCACCAAGGGCTAAAACCCAAGTACTTCACATAGCTTTCCTTTGAGTTCTCAAGTACTTCATTTTCCTCTGCTGACTCAGATACGCTGAGCTGAGGTACTTCTTTTTCCTCTGAGTTAGACTCTCTCGGGTACATTCATCCCCGAGTGTCCACCCTTGGTGTCTGACGCCCTACTAGCCGCCTAGTGTAGCATACGGTAGATGCCGATAAGTAGGTTAAGTCCTTCCCAGACAGGTTCTGTGGTTGCACGAAATCACTATGTTGAGGTCTGATAAACCGGTCTTTATGAGATCAGGGCGAGCGCTTGTCCACGGCAAGTGGACTCGACCGAAGCTTTTCATATAGCACCAAATCACCATATATCACCACATAGAAGCCTCGCCCGCAAACCAGAAATTACCCACCTCCACTTAACACATGTTTCTCTATAACCCACCCATTTTATTTTACTCACACCATAAAGCACACATTTACACACTTTATAAAATACTGGTGTATGGTGTGGTGATGCGTGGCATCACAATAGAGTCCTGAGCAATCTATTATCAAGGCATCACAATAGAGCTTGCCTGCAAATCCTTAATCTTTGAGGTTGTAATCTTCGGGCTTCTCTTTGTGAGTCAGTCCTTCTGGCTCCTCTTGGAATCCGGCTCTTTCTCAATCTCAACGTTATCTACACGGTAGAATACACCTAATAAAACTTCTGTAAAAGAAATAAAGGCTCGGAAAGAATCAATAAGATCCCATCAAACTCCAAATAAGAGCCGAATAAACTTCGCAAGGAAAACTAAGGGTAGGTCATGCATGATGCGGCGATTATCTTAATGCAGTGCATCTCATTATTATTTATTATGGGTTAGTTATTAGAATAAGTATTTGCGTAGCTACTTTATCTTAGTGCTTATGCTGTTACATGAATAGTCAAGTGTGGCTATGTATTATTTAATTATACTAAGCCTTTGCATGGGTACGAGCTTGTATTATGGTTTGTCTAATATAATACTGATAGTTTGATGTGTCATTCTAAGCATAATCACTACTTAGCAATATCTACTAAAGATTAGTGATTAATTAATTATCAAGTTCATTCTAAACAATAGTTATGTGACTACTTTATCAAATTAGGTAAATATATGCAATATGAGTATTTAAAGCAATAATGTGTTTATGTGTTTATATGCTAATATAATGCACGTACTAAGAGCATACAAAGTGTGCGAGGTGTCATTTTGTGCATTAACTAGCCTTATCGATATTTACAAAAGGGATGTGATTAACTACTTAGTTCATTTGAGTTATGTTACGTGATCACGATAGTAAGCCATGTGTGTGCATGCATTATCAAGCTCCTAATGTGTTATTATCCTAACGTGTAACATGCACTAGTATATACTATCGTATGCTGGTGATTAATTACCAATTATTATCGTATGTTAGTGTTAATTACTAACTTTATTTTAGATGCATTTATTTAGTTTATATTTAAGTAAATTATTATGCCGAGGCTAGAGGTTACTTACTTAATCTCCTATTAAGCAGTTATATTCCAACTATTAGTGCCTAATTAATAGATGCAATAGTGTAGGATAATGCAAGGTGAGTGGTACACCAATTATATTATTAACCTATATTTAATATGACTATATGGGGTGCACTACTAAAAAACAATTATCAGTAAATAACAAGCTCAAATCAATGCATAAAGAACTGAAAAACAGTTAAATAAATAAACTCCAATAAAACTCAAATGCAAAAAAGCAGGGTGACGTGATTAGGAGGCAACTGAGTTTGATTTTTGTGGAGCGGTCGTGGGATTTTCGATGATGGGATGATTGGCTATGGATTTATCGGGTATCGAGGAGTGTTTATCGAAAGCTATGGGTTTATAGATCAAACTAAAGAAAATATGAAGGGTTTTAGGATTTAAAAGCGATTTGGTAAAATAGCTCACGTCGAGGGGATCGCGTGAGCGAAAGAATCACTGAAATCGGGATTATGGTTGAAAGACATGACATTTACAGTGTGTAGGGAGCTTTAAGGACCAAATTATAATATTAGAAAGTTATTAGGGGCTTTTCTATAATTGCCAGAGTTATCAGGGACCTATATGTAATTATACAAAAGTTCAAGGTGCTAAGGGTAAATAATTAGGACTAAATTGTAATTAGAGAAAAGGTCAAAGGTGTATTTGTAAAATTCTTAGGCTTAAGATATAATTTTACAGAATAGCAGGGGCTTAGGTACAAAGTGGTATTTTATGAAATTTTAAGAAATTATTTTTGTACTGAAAAAGTTAGGAATAAATTCTTATGTGCACTGAGCCGGGTGTACCTAGCATTTTACTATGTTAGGTTGACAGGTGGGGCTGCGAGGTTTTCTTTTTATTTAACTTATAAAATTGTGCCGGCACAATCTGGGCCGTTGGATTCGGAGGGGACGGCTGAGATCTGTCATGTGACATGGGATTTGGATCGGAGGGCTTTGATTTAGTTGCTACGTGGACACTTATGGGCCGTTGGATATCTGACCTACGGCTAGGATTTAAAATAATTCAAATGATTGGGAACTAATCTCGGACGTCGGTTTTGGAACGGACGGTGGGGATCCGATCAGCCGGCTGGGAGTTGTCCCTTTTAATCTCGCGCGTCCGCGGAGGATCGGACAGCTGGCAGAGGCCGATGCTCCGGGCGGCGCCAGACAGAGAGGCCACGGCGGCGCCATCGGCGACGCTTTGTCGGAGAACGCCAGAGCTCGTCGCGGTGCTTCAAACTCTGAGGGGAAAGGCTCTAGAGAAGGAGAAGCTCACGGGGATTCACCTCATGGGGTTGTCGTCGTCGAGTTTTGGCCGGAGCGAGCTGGCGACGAGCGGAGGTGGCGCGTGGCGACGGGCGCACGGTGCCAGAGCTTGGTGACGATGGAAGCAGGCAGCTGCGACCGGGGATCGAAGGAGGGGGGTCGAGGGCGAGCCGCGGGCGCAGAGAGAAGGAGCGCAAGCTCGTCAGAGAAGGCGAATTGCGGCAGCGGCCGAGGCGGCACGAAGTTTGGGGAAAATGAAATTTTGTTGCGTTTGGCCGGGGCTGGGGTCAGTGAGGGTGGCGAGGTGCTCCGAGAAGGCTTGGGGTGGCTTTTTATAGCTAGAGGAGAATGCGGCGCGGCAGTATGGCCCGGTTTGCATCGAATTAAAGGCGGTAGCGCGTTGAGCTCCACCCAGGGCCAGGGCATTAATGGCAAAGGTGGCCGGTCGAGGGAACGGCACGTCGTGCTGCCGAGGCACGGGAGCGGCGGTGACGTGCTCCGGTCGGGATAGATAGTTTTTAATTTACGTAAGATTTTATCTTTTGAATAAGAGAAGAAAAGAAAAGAATATTTTGTTAGAAAAAATTTTGAATTTTGCATTTTTATCTCTTGATTAAATTTTGGGATATCACATGCTCTGTGGATGTAATTAACCGGTCGAGCCTCACAAAGCCTCGGGAATCGGTGAACTACGCAATCACTTAAGTTAGATGTCTCTTTAAGCATCACGTAGAAGACAGAAGAAGATAGCATCACGCGAATTATGTATTTTGTAAATCCCTGTGATTAATGAAATATATAGTTTCTCTCTTATTTTTGCCGTCTTAATTTTTTTGTTTTCACAAACAAATTCATATTGGATAAGCTGTTTTGCCAAACACTCTTGATCTTAAGAAATAGATTATGTGGATAAGTTGGATAAGTAATTTTCATAAATAATCTAAAATATGAGTAAAAATTATAATAAGTTGTGATAATCAATTGCAAAAGCAACTTCATAATCTTTGAATTTGCATGCAGCAGATTCCACGTCACCTCTAGCTGCCCACGCCTTGGGACCAAGGTTTCACTTACCGTTTGATGCACAAAAACCAGACCCCGGCGGTATTCCAGTTTTCGAGAAAACTGAAAAAACCGGTCCGAAAACGGGTCAAAATTCAAATTTTGAAAAATCATCGGACAGCGGTTTGCAAACCGGTAAACCGGCTGGATTGGGCGGCTAGCCGGCCGGTTTTTGGGGAAGCCGTTGCGGTGGTAAACCGGTCGGTTCGGGCGATAAACCGACAGGTTTGGGCGAAAAACTGAGGGACAAAATGAAAAACCGGAAAAATATTGTAAAATAAGGAAAAAATAGAAAAATCCAGAAAATTTTGGCATGACTTTTCCTAAATTCTTGCAATACATTTACACAATATATACTTTATCAATGGATAATAAACACACAATTTGACAATATATCCACACCAATGAAATCCATATTTTATACATAAAGTCATACATAAAGTTTATAAACAAAATTCATACACAAAGTTCACACTTTACATTGAAAATAATGTTCTAATTAATGTAAGCGTTGTCGCACTCATCGCTTGACATTATTTGAATTCCTCTAGTGACGAGCAACTCCGCTTTGAATTCATTCTAAGTTTGACCCGTCGAAGCGGAAGTTGTCTCCCATTGTGAGCGCAACATGTGATAAAATTCGGAATTCTGCCATTGGTACACCCATATAGTCGTTAGTTATGAGCTATGATCACTCAAAGAATAATTGTAATATTCAAGACTTTGGTTGTAGGAGTTATCACTGTCTGTCACCGAGTAGTAAGCACGGATGCTGCCTACCCTCCATTGTGGTCCTCTGTGACTGTAGAGCGCTATGGTTTTGATCTTGTGTAGCATGGGTGAAGTCTGTCTCACCTGTAAAAGAAGTTAAGTGTAAGAGAAAAGAGTTAAAATTGCTCATATAATGCGAAGATATGGTTACCTGTGAAATAATACGTAGTTGATGGTGGCTGGGAGTCAGGAACCACGTCCGCATCGCCTGGTGCGTCTCCAGAATCTGTCCGGGAGCTACTGTCATTGGACTCCTGGTACGGTGGGCTTCGTCTGGCGTCTTCAGAATATGTGAAGTCGTCGCTGCCCACTTCCTTACGTTTCCCTTTTCCTTTACCTTTATCTTTGCCTTTGCTCGTACTCCTTTTCTTTTTAGCACTCGTCTTTTTTTTTGACGATGGTGCTTTCTCTTTCCTATGTGAGTATCACCCACATTTTGTTCTGTCTATTCAGACATCATTGCAGCACGAGACAACTGTAGCAACTATCTACTAGCTTCATCAGTGCTCACTAGACGGGATGGCAGAGGAGTGCCACTCTCTGTGTCCTCCTCAAGAAGAGGATCAGCATTTGATCTTCCATGTTCCGTCCAATCTTCATTGGATTAGAAGAATCATATAAGGATAGCTCCATGAGACGATCAAAGGGATCAGCTTCTAGTGGTTTATATGTGAATCCAGCATTTCGCATTCATATTCTGAGATTGTAGTTGACATACACCAACTTATGCAATTTGGCATGAGAGAGTCTGTTGCGCACCTTTGTATGGACTAATGCGAATGTACTACAATTACGCTCGCATCCACTAGATGATGCGCACTACGACACTAGACGCAAAGCAAGCTTCTGAAGATTTAGTGTCTCATCACCAAACATGTGCCATCATTGAGCAGGTGAAGTTTTCGTATCCACTGCCATCCTGCTGGCCAACTCAGTGGCAAATGCACCTTGTTTTCTTCTTCAAATTTTCGCCTCCTGCAGCGCCTGCACACACATATCGGTGGGTGCTATACACGAAAATGCGTCTTGAATATCATGCAATGTATTTGCATTGAACCCATATAAATAGTGCGCCCTTGGGTTCAATGCTCCAGCTGCACGTATAGCAATAATTAGATATGTAATAATCTTTAATGAAATACATTAGTGGTCATGTTAGTAAACACATTTTACCTGCATTCACAAATGTGTCATTACAAATATCATGCATCCGACGATTAATAACCTCCATGTACCTCTCGTACTCTCCATCATCATTGTGAAAAAGAGTTTGATACTCACTTTTTAACAGATGATACCTCATAAGAACTTCACTTAAGTTTAGGGTTTTATCTTGATCAGAAAACCGAAGGAATGCATACAATGATTGCACGACTTCAACCACATACTTCAGTGTGTCCCACCATGACATGTTAGAGGTATGAGTGTGTATATCTTCCCTAATCAGTGTTAGACTATCGACTTTCTAAGAAACTTTGAGAATCCATCTATGCCACAAACTTGTCCCTCCGACGATGCATACTCTCAAGAAACATATAGTTGGTGTCAAAACGAGTTGCATTCTATCTTACCAACTCACCACCAATAGCATTCGTCATCATGGAGTGCAGCTGATTATGATTATACAACCAACGAGAAACTCTGCGAGCAGATTGTATCATAGCTTTGTATTCTGTAAATTCACCAATAGTATTTAGCATCAAGTTGATTGTATGTGCCACACACGGTTGCCAGACAATATGATTGTACTTGTTCCTTAGGTGCTTGCACGCTTTCTTGTATATCAAACCATTATCCGTAATAATCTGAACAATATACTCTGGACCAATATCAATGCATACTTTGTTCATTTCCTGCAAATGAGCATGACATCAATCAATATGACAGTGGTACAAATACATTGAATGATCAATGGAAGTAACATATAAACATACTTTGAATATGAACTCTACTGACTGACTGTTTCCTGTAAAATCAAAAGACTTGTGGAAAAACATGACACCGTTACAGTAGATCATAAAATTTATCAAGCTCATCCCTGTAGGTCTAGTCCAAGTGTCGCACATGATAGTAACACCATGCGTCGGCCACTCTAACTTGAATTTCTCGAATTCTTTTTGAATATCTTATTCGTTTTGATCAAGATATGTTCTATCTATTTTCCTGCCAGTTGGGCTAGGAACGCACTCACCTGCAAACATAATGAATCATGACCTAAATATATGCAAACGTACTGTGAACATAATGAAGGAAATGAAAGTAGCGTACCCTATCTCTGTGTCTCTTTGATTGCACTAATGAAGTACGGATTATCCGCCTTCCTACCAGCGATGGCTTCTGTGTGAAAGAATTTAGACCACGCCTTTTCAATTGCTGGCTTTGCTAGCTTGCTCTTTGCCGTCTATAGACTAGTATCTATCCTGGTTTAAACCCGTTCCCTGTCACTTGACTTCTGTGACATTGACCTTCTCATCATGCCAAACAATCTCTCACCACCACCTTGAGAGGAAGCACCTGCACCTTGAGAGGAACCAACTGCACCTGAGGAATCGCCTGCACATTGCTCGAACTGACCACCATACATACGTTGTCGCTGCCGAAATTCCTCCTCCTTTCTAGATAGCCGCATGGCCAGCTTCTCATCACCCTTCACATTCACATTGCCCTCATCTGCAACCTCGTGCTGTCTCAGGGCCTCTCTAGCTCGGTCCTTCCTCTGACCGGCGGTCCTATCAAGCTCTCGACGGAAAGTCCCGCACCTCGACAGGAACGTGAGCACAACCCACCACATTGCTGCCTTGATATGGCAAATGTTGCTTGAATCTCGTGGCACCACCCTCTTTCTTCACGCTCTTGCAATACTTGCAACGGAACTCGGGGTACATGTTCTCTCCATGTTCCCAAATCGAATCCAATTGATCCACCATACTACATTGAACAAAACAATGAAAATAAGCAACTATTTTCAACTATGAACCAAATGACCCAACATTTCAGAAAAATCAACTAAACCTTAACTTTGACAAAAATGAACCAACATTTCAAAAAAAAAAGGAAAATAAGCAACTCACCTCCCTAGCAAAAACCGACCAGATCGGTCGGCTTTCCGCTCAAACCGAGCGGCTAACCGCTACGTGCGCTTGGCTAGCCGGCTGGGTCGGCTTCTCTGCCCAACTGGACGGTTAGCTGGGAATACCGCCCGGTTCGCCGCTACAACGGGGCGCTTACCGGCGCGAAGGCGAGCTGCTGGCGCGCGGGCGGCTAGCCACTTCTGCCGCTCGGTTTGCCGGCTTTATCACGCGGTTTTCGGTGGAGCGGCGGCGGATGGAGCATCGGGGCGACAGTTTCGCCGGCGCACGGAATGGATGGGTAAAGTGAGTGGCTCACGGGTGCGTCTGACTCACGGGTGAAGATAAGGTTCCATCTTATTTTCTCCACTCAGTCTTCCATGATTTTTTTTTACCCTTATATCATCATATTTTCAAAAATAGATTGCACCATAATGTTGCATTTTTTTGTCTAGTTTTTTCATATATTTCTTTTTAAAATCCGTCAAATTTTCGAAATTCAAAAAAAAATTGAAAACGAAAACCGGTCTATTGGCCAAACCGGACTGGACCTGTGAACCTTGCATGGGACCGTTTGTATGCCTTGTTCCAGTGGCACCTGACAGGACTGATCTCATCCGGATTGCCAATTCTTTTTTCTCTTGATGCCGAGGACTGGAGATTAGTGGAGATTCATGGTGTAGTAGTAAGCGTATGAATAATGGGGAGATAATAATGCAAAATGGAAGAACTTACGCAGAGTCTGTTGTGACCGTTGGTGGGTCCTTTATAATGTCGGATGGCAAATAATGTGGACACATACAGAAATGGACAGTGAGATCAACTGAACAAATCATCTAATTGATTTATTTTTTTCCCTGACGATATTATTTGATGTGGTTACAGAGAAGTACTAAGAGCTAACGATGTTAGTTGGCCGTGATTTTAAAATAGACCAAATTGAATGTGGATCGTTCATTTACGCTGATCTCGAGACTTAAATTATTCTTTTAACTCCTAGGAATTAAAAGTTATTCAATAATTATTAATTACTACATAATTTAATTTAAAAAGTAATTAGTGAATTTTGACAGGTGATGATAATCATGGGTATATTTCCTTATATAAATCAACAGCTGAGATCAAATTTGTGCCTTACCTCTTAAAAAGGTAAAACAACATCATTTAGTCTATTTTAATTGGACTCAAATATATTAATTCTTCACTATTAATAGCTAAAGTGATAAAAATTTGACATTAACTAAATCTAAAAATGTTTATATTTTAAAACGAAGGGAGTAATTGACTCCTGCGTGCATGCACGCACGTAGAATCGATGACAGTTTATGCGCTAGCTGGCCTGTGGTAAGCGATAAGATAAGGGAGGGGTGGTCGTGAAGTTCTCCGGTGCCGGTCGTGGTGGTGCGGCGAGAGCGACAGACAGGCCGCTGCCGTCGTGGACAGCGAGAGCGATGACCTGCTGTTTGGCTACGGACACAGAGACATGCATGGTCCCACGCCCAAGGTACAGGATGCAAGGGCGATGACGATGGAAGAATCTGCAGGTTGACGGAGTCTTGTGAGATGGAAGAATGCGACCCTCATTGTTGACCAAGTGATAATTGTATTCTTGTGGTAGGGCTCGAGAGAGAGATTGAGATCGAGAAGCCATTCGAGAGAACACAAGAAGCATCCAAACCAAATTAAGCTCGGGATAATTAAGATCGTTTGTAAATGACAGTCGGGGAGCGTACGTGATGTTGTAGTTTCGTGCCATCCCCTTTTTTTTTTTGAGAGACGTCGCATTGGATGCACTGGAAGTACCATCTCCGTTCTGTTGGAGGCTTTTTGCACTCCATTCGTTGGCTTGTGTCCTCTACTACTAGTCATCATAATTATTTTATACTGATCCTCCAACAAATCTACAAAGGTGTTTCTAAGGTTTTTTCTACGATGTCCTAGAAACCAGAACTGAACAAAGCCAGATTTATAAAGTAGCATGTCGTGCCTTAGATCCCCTGTTTTTCCTCCTTTGAAACATAGGAATTTCACAGGAAAATTGTTCAACAATGTAAAAAGGACCTTTAAGAATCATCCCTCTCCATATTTGTGGGTGAAAGGGTGGAGGGAGAAGGAGATGACCCGGACTTACTTTGATGATGTAGCGAAATTCAAAAATATTGGGATCCATTTTTGTGGTACTGTCAAAGGAGGGAGATTTTTACAGCTCCAATTGATTTTGTGGTTGCCCCAATATATACAAGATCACAATGTAGGGTCACGCTGAAAATCCTGCGCATGCCATATACCAGCCAATCAAAAAACCATACGTACATGTCGGGTTTATGGGTATATGGATATGAGATGACCTGACATACCCAAACCCACCATACCAGACGTTTACAAGTTTTTACCCATTAACATAACATAGATATAAAATATTTCTATATATATCTGACCTTTAATAAGGGTTTTATCCTTCAAGTATCAAATATCGATCGGGTACCCATTAAGGGCATCTCCAATACAACTCTTATATTCTTCCCCCTATATCAATTTAGACCCTCAACTTCAATACATTCTTCAATCATTATCTCAAATCCCACCCCTTATATTAGTGGGTTTCACATGTAAACTTTACTGTCTACGTTAGCCATTAGTTGGTCCCACATGTAAATCTCTATGGGAAAGTGTATAGGAGTTCAACTTTAACCTCCTACATTTGAGAGGTGAGAGGGTGGATATAGGAAATCTCTCGAGTCTAAGAGTTCACTTAAGGATGTTGTTGGAGATGTTTCTTTTTTTTTTTTTTTGGTTCACTTTCCATAAGTATGAGATAGGGGGAAGATATGAGGGGATCATTGGAGATGCCCTTGTTGATATCTTTAGCTAAAGGGGAGAAAGTAGGGGCGGAGCCGGAAGAAACATGAGGGGGTGCAGTTGCCCCGTGCATGCAAGGATTTTTGAAATGTGAGTGCGAATATAATGAAATTTTGATTCTAATCACAATTAAGTTCATTTTTCTGTGGGTGTGGCTGTACCCATTCCTGACTATATAGATCCGCCCATGGGAGAAAGGCTGTTAACTTGTGTGGTTTGTATCCTAGGTTTAATTCATAACTTCTGGGTACAGAGGGAGGCCGGGAGGCCTGAGGTTGAAGATGATGTCGCAGCAAACAACGAGCGGAGGGCGACTTTCCAGTTACCAGGTCCTCACGATAGATTGCGTCAACTTTTGAAAGGTGCACAACAGACTTTTGCCACACCCTAGCCAGTAGTTCTATTCTTCTTAGGGTTAGATAACATCAGTTGCGATCGATCTTGTCGCGTATTCGAAGACTACCATGCCTCGTCAACGGACATGAATCGGTCACCTTCTTCCTGCTGCCCAGTCACTCTCATGAACTAGTACTGCACTGCGTCCTGAACGACAGCAGTTTACTTGGTTACACTGGAGCTAGCGTCTATATAAACCAACACACAGCACCACTCGGATCAGTAGCAACAAGAGAACGAGCTTGATCTTCCATTCAGGAAAAAAAAACGGAGATCAAGCTTCATCAGATCGATGGATGTTCACCACGACCAGCCGCTTGCGCTTCCATGGTGGGGTGGCTCGTCGGGGCCGACCGCCATGTGCCCAGCTC
>BCLG01001177.1:10059-27379 GCA_001602295.1 Zoysia matrella | reverse complement strand
TTAGCTATTAAAAATTTTGAATTTTTATATCAATCATTAATATTTGCCACGGTTATACATTTAGAGACTTGAAAAAGACTAGTTTACCCTTCAATCATTTTTTTACTGAGTTTTCTCATTACCTATTTCAATGAATGTTATAAGAATCAATTTTATATTACAAATTCACATTATGGTACACGAGCTTAAAAAAAAATAAAATGCTTTAGATTAAATTTTAAAATTTGAATTTGAATTGTAAGTAAATTTTTTTTTTCTTGTGAAATTTTAGATTCTCCAAAATCAAACAACATTCACTAAAATAAATAATGATAAATTTAAAAAAAATTGAGAGAAGGATAGAAAGGTCTTTTTCAAAGCTTCAAATGTATAGGAGTGACAAATAAAAAAAAATTAATATTAGTGGTTGATAAAAAAATTCAAAATTTTGAGTAGTCGATAAAGAACTATAAATTTTTTAGATGGCTAATACACATCGATCAGTACAGTGGCCGCTGTGTTGTCGTGTGCTTGCGACCAGCTGGGCGCAGAGACACAACGAAGATTGTAATAAATTAAAGCATTATTATTTGACATATTGCTGTTGCCGATATTGTTTCGGTCAGTAGATGAGCACTTGTTAGGCATTTGCCATGCATGTCGATCAGACGGTCTCCACATATAGCTACTTCTATCTAGAGAGACCATCGTCTCCAATCGATTACCTAGAGAGAGTTAGCTAGCTCGGTGGCCTCGACCGCAAGTTTAGACGCGCTCAAGCTATGTGTCTAGAGAGAGGGTCGATCCGGCAGCGGCGCGGCGGCGCCGCCGTGGTCTGTTGATCCATTTCGTAGTGGCAATGGCCAGTAGTGGCGGCGCTCGCCCAGTCGCACCCCTTCCAGGGTCCGCCTCAGTGCACTATCGACGGAGACCGGGATGGTGCTCGTGCGGCAGGCAGCTCATCACCGTCATAGTAAGCAGTACTTGTAGCATTAGCGTCTCGTCTTGCGAACGGGCTTCTGGGGTGCCAACCCAAAGAGGGCCAGCGGGGCCAGCTCGATGCAGAGCCCAAAGGGCTTTCGCCGCAGCGCAGGCCTACTCCTTTTAGGCGAATTAATTGGACCCAATCCGGACGCCGAAATTAAGCCTGCCGCCTGTGACACTGTGACGGCCCGTGCTCGTATTGGTGGGTTACGGAAGGTGATGGCTCGGAATGCAATGGGCTTTCGATTTCAACATTTTGCCTCTCTGTGCGGCAGCACGGAGAACAGTTTCGTTGGGCCGTAACAAGCTGACCTTTCAATTCTACTGCCACGAACTCAGAGAGCCCGACAGCCCACAGTGGCTACACTAAAACAGGTTGCCCACGCACGTACCGGACTCATACAACTTTGACCCATCAAAAATAACGCTATATTTAAATATAATATTATTAATTGAACTGAAAATTAAAACTTCTCGTACATGATGAGAGTACAACTGTACGTACAATCTCATGTGAATGTTGTACTCGACGGCGGCGCCGCCAAGGAGCCTGGACGAGGTGAGGTTGGGGCCGTCGGTGACCATGACGGAGCCGAAGCCCGTGGCGGATTCTTTGGACGAGGGCGCCTCGGCCACCTTGCACCGCCGTCGAGTCGGGGGGCCTTGGGGCCGCTCAACACGTCGTGCCAGTCCAAAGAAGCTAGTCATCCTCACGTTCTTGCATGCATGCTAGCTCTATATATTCGCATTTTGCACGTCATGTGTTCAAGTTATTTGTTAATGTGGGTTAATGCCGTGATCTTGATTCGATCAAAGAGTAAGTTATCCTGGCTCCTTATTTGAAGGTAAATTTAATATAAAGTTATTTACGGTATGTGTTACTGACTTTATCTCTAAATTTTTGATACTTTTGAATTTTAGATGTCATATTTGATCTCTATTTTATTCAAAAAATTATAAAAATATTATTTATTTTGTTGTGTTTAGTTTATTATAAGAGACGCTTTAAAAATAACTAATTTATTTTTATATTTGTAAAAAAAAATTGAATTAGATGAAGGCTCAAACATAGTGCCTAAAAGTCAAAATATTAAGAATTTAAGCACAGAGATAGTTGTAATGGACTTGGTCGGCAACTGGACTTTGACAAAAAGCACGGCAGGCCGGCACCATCCATCCAGGAAGAATGTACTCCTGTGCCATGTCAGTTGTGTACTCTTGACCATGACTGAAACTTAAGCTTTGAACATGCATGGAATTTCTGTTTTCAGTATTGAATCTTTTGACATCCTAGGAAACCTCCCTTATAAAGGATGGAGTTTACTACTAGGAAACTTCCCTTATAAAGGATGGAGTTTATACAGTCTCAAGACCTCTGATCGACTTTTCTTCACCAGAGTATTGAAGTTTCAAGATAAACTGAGTCCATATCATTGCTGCCCATTCAAACAAAAAAGAGGGTATTTCAGGATGGGAGCACCCATGTTTATTTCAAAAGTCAAATCGAATGCTACGTGCAACAGCATATTCTATACGAAATGCTCTCAACACGTCCCTCTCAAAACTAAACAGACGTAAAATGAATAACACATATACGCAATGCTAAGCTTCAATAACAATCAATGTCGACGACGGAGGAATATCAGTGGCGGATGTGGATGGTGTACTCGACGGTGGCGTCGCCGGTGCTGGCGTTGAACCAGTGCGTGCGCAACGTGCAGTACCCTCTCGCGAACCGGAACACGCCGGTGCCACCGACCACGGGCATCTCCCTGACCCGCCTGTCCGCCTGGTTGGGGCCGACGATGGCGAGGCTGCTGCCGTTGTAGGCGCCGTCGACGAACACGAAGTTCATGGCCATGAGCAGAGACAGCGAGTCCTTGCCGGCGCTGACGTACATGCCCTGCGCGCGCCCGATGAGTCGGGACGAGTTGAGGCTCGGGCCCTCGGTGATCGGGTCGTCGATCACGACCACGGAGCCGAAGCCCGTCGCGGAGGCGTTCGACGACGGCGCGTCGGCCACCTGCACCACCGTCGAGTTCGGGCCGCTCACCACGTCGTGCCAGTACACGCGCAGCCGCGTCTCCTTCTCGTCCGCCGCGGATGCCGCGCCTGCGAGCACGGCGAGAACCAGGAGGCAGGAGAAGAAGCCGGAGAAGCTGCTGCGCGTCGTCGACATGGCTATGGGCTGCTGTAGTAGAGTTGTTGATTTGATGTTCTCGATCTGCGTGGTGCACGGTATGGGGTGCAGGAAGGGCCTATTTAACGACGCTCGGTGGTTGGCTAGCTGCCTGGACGGGTCAAACGAGCGTCTTTGGTGCCTTGGGAGCTTCCATAAACGATTTTTCCTTCTTCCGTATTGCGAATTTGCCATGCGAGAGTGCATATATGTGTAATTTATTCACCCAATTATCTACTATCTGATCATTTCCGGATTGTGAAGTCGTCCACATATGACAAACGTTGGAATGTGACTCTTCTCGAAAACGTTTGAATGGACCTCTATATATTACTCCAATATCATTTCTCTATGTGGACCTTGGATTGACGACAATGGCGTTCCCTATGTACAGAAACATCAACATTTTTTACGCTTAATGTATTGGAGAGTCACAAAAACTTCATCAACATCCATGAAAATAAAAAAGAAAAACGATTAAGCATGCACCAATAAAATACCGTAATATACGATCTTTGTATTAAAAACAAATTATTTTAATTGATATTGATAGTCATGCAGCGTGGAAACTATTCTCTTTCTAGATTGTTGAACGAGTGGGCTCTGTACAGACAAATTAGTGGTTTGTAATACAGTAGGTGGAATGGACTTGGTCGGTGACTGGACTTTGACAACGCGCCGCGGCGGCATGGAGACACGCAACAGTTGGTGAAGTTTTGACTTGGAAATTAGTATAGTATGGACGGGTGGAACCAGGCATTGGTGGTAGGTAGCTAGGGGCACCGGATCGTCTACTGCTTGTGATCAGACGCATGATTTACAAAACCGGAAGGCCCAGTTTTCAGTTTTTAAAATTCGAAATTTTTCAGAAATTGAAAAACCAGTAAAACTGGTTGATAAGCCAGCCGTAAAACCGAAGGAGTAAACCAGTGAATTCGGTGAATTTCAAATTTTAAAAGTTTAAAACCGTTGAAACTTTTCAGTCGCTAAAACGGAAAAACCGACCAGTAAAAGCATGCCACACAACATGCATGTGTACGAAGCTGTCAAAGCAAGCTGAACCCAACCAGTAAAAGCATGCCAATTGACCCACGCGGTCTCAATATCGCATGAAAAGGCAGCAGACCGAAAGCAGGCACATGATTCTTCAACCATATTCATAAACGGTTGGAATTAGTTCCACTATAAGGCCCATTCATGAGATTCCAAAGTGAGAGTATGGACATAATAGTCCCATATCGCTAGTCTAAGGAGAGTTATACATGGATAAATATGAGGACTTCGCAGTGAAAAAGTAAGAAAATCTGGAGGGAGGAAGAGACTGCTACTCCATGCGCACACGCAATGCGTGACTTGTGACGAGCGTGACGTGATCCATAAGAGAGGTGTAAAAGAGTTAATTAGACCCTTTTTTATCCCATTATATTTTCCTTTTATTTATATTTTCCTTTTATTGTGATTAATAGGTTTTGTTTGATACATGTGTGGCATGCACCAAAAAGATCTGTCCTGAAGCAGTACACAAATCATTAACACAAGTGACAGTAGATCTTTACAAAACAAACGTCTACAAGTAGATGGTAGGCTATGTATGCATGGCTTGAAATAACATTATAACTAAGATACCATGCTCTGTCTCACACACAAATAAGAAAAGAAAACAATGCTCTATATATATGATTAATTTTTTTGAGGCGATGATCAACGCCCCAATTCTAGGCTAGCATCCTTGTCGATGCTGAAGTATGTTGTGTTGACCATCTGTGAGTTAGCAATGGATGATTCCCCAAGTAAGGACTCTAGTTCCTCATGGTTCTGTTGTTCCCAAGGATGTTGCATGGCCTTCCTCAAACTATCGAGCCTCGCAGAAACTTCCTTCATTGACGGCCTGTTCACACTAGACATCTCTAAGCATTGATTTGCCAACTGTGCGAATCTCTTCCAGAACCTCCATGTTCTCGTCGCTCATGATCTGATTGTCCAGCATCTCTTCAAGTCTTCCCTCTTTTGATACAGAGATAAACCTCACTGCTAGGCTCCTCTCATCTTCAGGCCCTAGAAGGTTTAAAGGCTTTTGTCGTGTAAGCAACTCCAGTAGAACAACTCCAAAGCTATATACATCACTCTTGTCCGTCAATTGGCATGTCTGCATGTACTCAGGGTCAAGGTACCCACAAGTTCCCTGGACTAATGTGACGAATTGTGACTCATCAGTTGGTGCTAGAATAGATGCACTAAAGTCAGAGACTTTTGCTGTATGCTCACCATCCAATAGGATGTTAGCAGACTTAACATCACCATGAATGACCGGTGGGTGTGCACACGAATGGAGGTAGGCTAGAGCCTCAGCTGACTCGTGAGCAATTCTAAGGCGAGTAGCCAAAGAGATATGACAATTATGGTTCCTATGAAAGAGATGGGACAATGTACCATTCGGGATGAACTCGTACACCAGAATGGGGACTTCAACTTCGAGGCAGCAGCCGAGAAGCTTGACAATGTTCCTGTGATTGATCTGGGATAGAATGAGCATCTCCTTTGCGAATTCTTTCTTTTGTTGCTCATCAATTATCATGCATCTTTTCACAGCTACTAAAGCACCGCTCTTTAGAACTCCCTTATAGACTTTCCCATGACCTCCACGGCCAAGGACTTGCTTTTCATCAAAACTATTTGTGGCTTTCTGCAGTTCGTCTTCAGGGAAGATTTTGAATGCAATACCTTGTCGCAGTCTCATCTCCTCGAAAAGCAACAAACCACCATGCTGTCTAAAGTGTTCCTGTTTCATCCGGTGTACCTTTTGTTTTTCTCGGAACAGGTATGCATTGGTGATTACAATAGAAATAACAAAAAGCCCGATACTTGCCCCTGGATTATTATATGTACAGATCAAGTTGATTAATTTCACCTCAATCGAGAAATAAATTGCAGCATAGTAATAGTTGAGAAATGCAATTAGAATACAATAGAAAGAACAAAAAGATATAGTTACTGCTCGATAGTTGAGACTGCATGGAAACCGGGTGGGGGTGGGGAGAGCACTCCTCCATGGCGACTTCCTCGCCGCCGCCCTCGCCGCGTCCAGCCAACCCTCGCCGCCCGCCGCTGGGGCCGCGTCTCCTTCGTCGACCCTCGCCTCCCCACCCCCCCCCCCACCCATCAACCAGCCACCCCACAAAATCCCCCGCCTCGTCTTCTCCCCCGAGACAGTCAGATCTAGATCTGAGTCGCGACCACCACCTTCCCTTGCCACCACCGCCGCCTCCTCTGTAGGGATTGAAGTTCTAGTGTGATGCGGAGGTGGCGTCCGTCTCCGATCCTCCCCACCGGCCCCTCCTTTGCTGAGGTCGTCAAGCGCCCTCCCCCGTCCGTGCGGCCCAACAACCCCGTCGACCGCCCCTTCAATGTGGCGTCCTCTACAGTCTTCCATTGAGCTGACAAGAACAAGGCCGTCTGGTTCGAGCGCAAGACCGCTAGATCTCCAGCCCCCGCCTTCAAGTCTCCCTCGCGAATCCTGGCCCCGACGTGCGAGCGTGCGGACCAAGGATGGACTCCTGTCCGTTCCCGCTGTTGGTGGAGAAAGAAGCCGCATTCAAGCCGGGGGGAGCTCGAGGCGCCGCAGCCGCGGTATGGACGGCACGACTCGTCTTCAAGAAGTGCTGTCCCTGCCCCAAGGTCGGACCAGCTCCGCCTCTTCAAAAAGCGGACGGCGGGCCGCTGCTTCAACTTTCTCGCTCAAGACCACCGCGCCGCCGACTGCCGTGACCGGTCTGCTGCTTCCGGTGCCGCAGACGTGACCACAAGGAGTGCAGTTGCCGTGAGTCTTCTCCGCCGCCTCGACGACCGGCTTCATCGACCCGGCTCTGACCAGAGCCCCATCGCTGAGGGCCATCAGCCCGTCGCCTAAGCCTGCAACGCTGATGGCCCTCGGCGACCCCGACACGCGGCCGGACGACGACACCCTCCACGTCCCTGCTACCTTCGATCTGGAGCGGGAGCTCCGGGAATGGTTGGGATGCACCATGATCCCCTGGGCCCTGTACCTGCCGGCAAGGAAGGGGGCCAAGCACATGGAGGAGGTCATCATTGAAGAGTTCGGGCTCAACCCTAGGGATGTCTTCGTCACCACGCACCAACCGGAACCATTCCTTATTCGGTTCGAGCATCGTCATCACGCAGAGGAAGCCCGAAAGAAGAAGCGCTTCAAGAGGCATGGCATCGAGATTTGCTGGCACGAGTGGCGCAGCCTCACTTATGCCATCGGCCTGCGCCTCTTCTTCAGGGTGCGTCTGTGCCTGGAGGGCATCCCAGTTCACGCCTGGACTCCGGACATCGTCGATTGAGTCATCGGCCGCACCTGTGCCCTGCAGTGCATCAACACTGATCTGGTGCAACCCTCGGACACCAAGCACATCGTGCTTGGACGGCAAACCCGAGCAACATCCTCAAGACAGTGTGTCTCGTCTTCACGCACCGCCCCTCGGACATGTCCTCAACGGTCCTCGTCGCCGATGCGCCTCCTGATCGTTGGTAGCTGGGTCTTAAGTATGAAGTCCTTCTTCACCTGGAGGTAATTGAAGATTACTCTGCGGTTTCCTTTAACCTGCAGGCAGCAGCCTAGCTGCCTAGCTTCAAGCCAGCTCGTCGTCGACTCCCTCTGTGGCACTACCGTGTTCGAGATGGAGTTCCACCAGGCGGCGACACGCTAGCTCCTATACGGCTCCCTCTTCCTCCCTTGGAGCGGCCAGACGACCATCTGGTTGGCGGCCTTGACAGGGAGTGCCGTGGGGACCAGACAGTGCAGGCAGATCATGGCGGCCAGTACCGGAACCGCAAGGGCCAGGCGGTTGAGGAACGCTGAGGGCGCCGGGAGGAGAAGCGCAGCGTCATCGGAGGCTGGCTCAGCATCCCCGCCGACAACCTCTCCGACGGCCACCTCGGCAACCGTCTCCAACAAGACAGACGCGACCACTCCGACGACCACCGCAACGCGTCCAGGAGGGACGTCCACGCTCGCAGCACTGATCGCCGCGATGGCCGTGATGGCCGCGCACGTCCTGCGAAGCACGCTCGCCTTGAGCGCGACGACCATGAAGAATTCAGCGACGACAACAGTCACCGCGTGCCACCAAGACGCGGGCCTGATGACGACCACTTTGCCTACAAGTGGCCCCCGAGCACACAAGATGATGACGACGACCAGCACCATGGGCCGGCGGGGGGCAGCAGATATCGCCGCGCTGTCAACGCCCCCTCAGCGGCACCAAACAGCGCAGACGTGCTCAGGCCCAACCGAACCGACGGCGCTTGGGTCCCAGCAGGGGTGGTGGACATCGGCGAGTTGCAGCCAGTATCCACAGCTCCCAGATGGTGCCTGTGGACGATGCCCCTCAAGTGTCGCCGTTCCCAGATCTTGACGCCCTCAAAGTGGCGAGCACGGCAGCCCTGCAACCCACCTTCTCCAAGCAAGCTGACATGCTGCACAGGGAGCTCAAGGCAGTCCTCGACGATAAGGTGGCCACCGCTCTCAAGCCACTCCAGGACACCCTGGCTGCGACTCAGGCACGGTAGCTGGCCTGGATGGAGCAAGCGAGAGACTCCTTGCTTAAGGCAACGGAGGTTGGTGGAAGGCTCCTCAGCAATGGTTCGAGTCCACCACCGCGCGCCCTGGAAGTCCATGGGAACGGAGCCCGGTCCACCCCCTCGCCGGTGCCACCAGTCGAGCTCCTCGATCTCGCGCCGACGCCGACAATAGAAGCCATGGATGACGCACTTGTGGAGATGCAGAGCAAGCTAGCGGCAGCAGCATAGCAGAACAGCACCGGGGATGGACTCAGGGACAGTGTCGGATTCTGAGCATGGCACTGATCTGCCTTCTACAGATATGCAGAGTAGCGGCAATGAGCTCCCGATGCTGGACATGTTCTGCCCCCCTCACCGCCATTGCTGCAGCGCCCACCTCTCCAGAAACCGCGCTTCAGGTGTCGCTGTGCTGCAGCTTCAGCGCCGGTGCGTCGCGGTGCGTGGCTTGCAAACCGGCCGACAATGCCGCCAGTCCAGCAAGCTCATTGAGTCTTCTGTAAGCGCCTTGGTCTCCTTTCCAACAATGACGAATCCAATCTCCAGCAAGCACTTGCAGATTACATCGCCATGTTTCAAGGGCCTCTTCTGGGGCACGTCATAGCTGCCCTAACAGCCATTTTCAACCTTGATGAAGGAGCTGCGCAGCTTGATGCCATCCTACTGCAGATCGCCGGTGAAGGGGCGCCAGAGGTTCAAGAAGAGCTCCAGGCCTGAGCCTGATTGCATGTTGATGTTGAATCCTAGAGGCTTATTAGTTTCTATGTATCGTGTGTCTGAACCGTTGGTTGGTGTGTGCTGCTACTTCATTTTGCGAGCAGTGGGTATTATGCTGTGTGTTGTGCTGCTTCTTCATTTTGCAAGCAGCGAGTTCTATGTTGTGCTGCTACTTCATTTTGCTTGCAGTGGGAGCTATGGTTGTGGAAACTCTATGTTTTCAGATCTGGTTTGTGTCTTTTGTGATCGTCCAAACCCCAACTTTCTCAACTTGCATCTTTGCTTATCGTCTCAGCTGCAGCCAGGGCCTCCTCCCAGCACGCTACAAGGCCTTGCCTTCCTTCAGAGATCGGAATGTTTCCCAAATGACGATACAAAACTTTGATGTCATAAGTTGGAAAATAAGAGGCTTAAACTCGGCAGCAAGATGCTCGACAGTGCATGAGACTATTGCAGCGACTGCTTGTCATCTGGCTAGTCTCTAGGAGACCAAGTTACGCAACATAGACTCTCCCCTAGCCGCGTTCCTAGGGGGGATACAAGCTCCAAAATTTCGCCTTCAAACCAGCCAGACGTACAAGAGGGGGGATCCTCATGTTGTGGAATGAAAACTACATTGAGGCACAGAACATCCAGGTGGGGCGATTCTCCCTGTCCGCCCAGATAACCATTAAACAATGCAATACAACTTTCCTCCTGACAACGGTATATGGCCCTACAAGAAGCACCGAGAAAGATGCCTTCTTAAGGCACATTAGCCTCCTGAAGCCGCCGCCAGGAGAGAAGTGGCTGATCCTCGGAGATTTCAATCAAATCTACAGAGCGGCCGACAAAAATAACACAAACTTGAACCTCCCACAGATGAGACGTTTCCAAGCTGCTCTAAATCATTGCGAGTTGAATGAAATTCGTCTGCAAAATCGTAAATTCACATGGAGCAACGAAAGGCGTAGTCCAACGCTGGTCAAGCTGGATAGAGTTTTCAGCAATGCAGAGTGGGACATTGCCTTCGATCAACATGTCCTGCACGCCCTTGGCTCCTCCTTGTCGGATCATTGCCCACTTCTCTTGTCAAACCAAGATGGAACGATCCGACAACGACATTTTAAGTTCGAGAACTTCTGGATCAAACACCCCGGCTTTCTTGAAACCGTGCAGCAGGCATGGGATAACCTTCATCACAAACAGAGCCGATGCGTAGATTCGGCCAGAAACTTATCAACACTGCTAAAAGCCTTAGACGATGGAGCCGGACGATTCTGTCAGAGGACAAGCTACAGTTTCACATGGCCACGGATGTAATCTTGAACCTGGACCTCGCCCAAAAAAACAGAGAGCTAACAACAGAAGAGCATAACCTAAGGGCAAACTTAAAGAGAAGAGTAATAGGTCTAGCTATGGTGGAGCGCGCTAGAAAGCGGCAAGCCTCGAGAATAACCAATATCAAAGCCAGGGACGCCAACACAAGGTTTTTCCATCTCAAAGTGAACGGCAGGAGAAGAAAAAACTTCATTCAAAGGCTCCATAAGGCAAACGGCTGGGCGGTCCATCATCAGGAAAAAGAACAAATTGTGTCTGAACATTTCTCCGAAATAATGGGCACGCCACCGCCGAGATCCATTGATATCAATTGGGCAAGCCTGGGCATACAACCGATGGATTTATCGTCCCTAGCCTCACCATTCACAGAAGACGAAGTGCGCCATGCCATGAATCAAATGCCGAATGACAAAGCGCCAGGTCCGGATGGATTCACAACCAACTTCTTCAAGTCTTGTTGGGATATAATCAAGCATGATCTTATGGCTGTGATCCGAGCAGTTTACGACCTCAAGTCGGCAAATTTGCACTTTCTAAACTAGGCTAATGTTGTGCTTATCCCAAAAAAGATGGGGCAGATAAGATAACAGATTTTCGGCCAATAAGCCTTATTCATGCAGTTGCAAAGCTAAGTAAACAAGATGCTAGCCCTACGCCTGGCTCCGCGTATCAATGGCATCATCTCGAAAAGCCAAAGTGCTTTCATCAAAGGCCGCAGTATTCATGACAACTTCCTCTACGTCCGTAACCTGGCAAGGCGCTATCACAGAAGCAAGGCACCAACCCTCCTGCTCAAGCTAGACATCACAAAGGCTTTTGACTCTGTACGATGGGACTACTTAATTAAGCTTATGCAATGTTGGGGCCTCTCTCTACGGTGGACAAATTAGATAACAGCTATCCTAGCAACATCAACTTCCACAGTCTTGCTAAATGGCATTCCGAGCGACAGCATCCAGCATGGCAGGGGACTAAGACAAGGCGACCCTGTATCGCCCTTACTCTTTATTCTTGCGATAGACCCTCTTCAACACCTTCTCAGTCTAGCAACAGAATGCGGCCTACTCAGTAAACTAAGAGGAAGACAAGCCAGACTCCGCACCTCCATGTATGCAGATGACGATGTAATCTTCATAAACCCAACTAAAGATGATGCAAATACCTTAGCAGCGATCCTTCAGAGTTTCGTCCAGGCATCCGGTCTCGTTACAAACTTACAAAAATCTTCGGTAGTCCCGATACGCTGCAAGGGTATGGACTTGGACGAGATCTTAGAGAACCTGCCAGCAGCCAGATCGAGCTTCCCGATTAAATACCTCGGCCTGCCCCTTTCAGTTTCTAGTTTGAGAAGAGTGGACTATCAACCTCTTATTGACAAAGCGGCTGGGAAACTGTTAAGTTGGAAAGGGAGAAATGTATCCCTAGCAGGTCGTGCGACCCTAGTGAAAGCAGTCCTGTCATCGCAGCCAGTTTACTTCCTCACGTCACTAAGGATTCCGAAGGAGATCCTTGAGGACCTTGACAAGAAGAGGAAACAGTTCCTCTGGGCAGGCAATGAATCTCTGACAGGCAGCAAATGTAAGATAAACTGGACGCGCACGTGTATGCCAAAACAGAATGGTGGCCTAGGCATACTAAATATGGAGAAATTTGCTAGAGCCCTACGCATTCGATGGCTATGGCATGAGTGGAAATCACAGGACAAAGCCGGGATTGGGCTAGGCAACCCGTGTGACGATACGGATAGATTGCTCTTCGCGGCTTCAACGTCCCGTACCCTGGGGAACGGATCAACGACTGAGTTCTGGCACTCCGCATGGCTGAAGGGATGTAGGCCAAAGGACCTTACGCCAATAATCTACGCCGCCTCCAGGAACAAGTCTGTCAAGGTCAGAGATGCCCTTCAGGAGGACAATTGGGTAGTTGATCTTAACCTGAATAACAATGTCACAACGATACACATACAAGAAATCGTGCTTCTGTGGAACCTGGTCCATGACACCCAGCTGCAGCCGGAGATCCAGGACACAATTGAGTGGAAGTTAGCCGAAGATGGTATTTACACGGCCTCATCGGCCTACAAGGCGCAGTTATTCGGGGCCTCAAAAACAACTTACAACACCTTCATCTGGACTCCCTGGGCCCCTCCCAAATGCAAAACCTTTGTATGGCTGGTGGTGCAAAATCGGGTTTGGACGGCGGATAGGCTCTAAAACCGCACTTGGCAGAATAATACCTTCTACCTACTCTGTCGGCACACACCTGAGATGGTGCAACACATGCTCCTAGATTGCAGATTTACTCGGCGAATTTGGGAGGGAATTGCACAATGGACAGGCGTCTACCATATACAGCCTGACCATTGGCCCCAACTGGAATCTCTTCCAGAGTGGTGGCTCCGTCTTGCCACGTTGCAAGGAGTCCCGAAGAAGGGGATCCGTATGCTCATACTCTTAATAAATTGGGAAATTTGGAAGGAGAGAAATGCACGCATCTTTGATTATAAAGAGCTATCGGCGGCTCACTCATAGCGAAGATCAAAAAAGAGGCGCGGACTTAGATGTTGGCAGGAGCCCGACACCTAGCGCAGCTTTGTCCATGGGATCACTTCTAATGTCTTGTAAATACTTTTTGACCCTTTAGTCCCTCGACCTTGTAATTCGGGGCCCTTAGCCCCATCCTGTAAACTCTTCTTTAATTAATGAATTTGGCACTATCTTGTGCCTTTTTCCAAAAAAAAAAGAACAAAAAGCCCGATACTTGCACCTGGATTATTATATATACATATCAAGTTGATTAATTTCACCTTAATTGAGAAATAAATTGCAGCATACGTAATAATTGAAAAATCCAACTAGAAAGTAAAATCAAATGAATATGAGGTTGCATATCGTACCAACAACAGGCATCATCCAAGTGGAATTTTGATCAGGCATGCAAGCGTTGTCCACCATACGTCTCCCTAGAGGGCATACACACATGAAACTCCCTGGTTTGTTGATGCATTTTCCTCCACCACATGGAGGAGCAGCACTATCTAGGCACTCGTTAACATCTGAAATGAAACAAATACTTCGTCAGAATCTGTCTATGCTGGATTAATTCAGGCTAGCTAGATAGAATTCATGAAACAAAATGAATATATACGTGATCATGGGCATATGAACCTGAGCATCCGTTAATGATGTACGGGTTGCCTTCATATCCACTGGAGCACACAACGGTAGCCCGCGTCGTTCGTGACACAAGCACTATTGTCGCTGACACATGCATACGGCATAGTCTTGTTGATCTCCGCTTGTTCGCACGTATCCTGTGCAATCGCCCAGTCCACAACGACTTGACCTCTTTCTTTGTTCATGTAAATAGATGCTGGAGTAGAGAGACTAGTGGTGCTGAACTGAAGTTGACAGTTTCCCTTATCGAAACATAATTGCAAGGGAATTGCTTCCATATTTCTCTAGCGGTGTTGGTGTAGTCCAAGAAGGCGCCTTCATAAATCTTCGTGCTCTTTGAGAGAGCCGCCTCACAGCAGCCAGCACCAGAGCATGAGCCGTTTCTGGGGGGCGTTTGCTCGCTGCAGAAAGATGCGCAACCGGCGATGTACTGCATGGGTTTGCAAGTTTCCCGTCGACTATAATAAGAAAGACACCCTAGATCGAGCTAGACAACCCAAAAGGTAATTTATATTATACTATATCTGTTCTTAAATTGATGTCACTATTGATTTCTAATATCAATTTTGACTATTCGTTTTATTTAATTTTTTTTATAAATATCATATATTTTGTTATATTTTGATTTATAATTAGAGTTATTTGAATCACAACTTTAAAATTTATACATATGAACAAATTTTTTGAATAAGACGAATAATTAAAGTTGATGTTAAAAATTAATGGTGACATCAATTTAAGAAATGAGTGAGTAGATATATAAAAATCAATTGGATAACATAGCACTTACGGAATCGGTTACCACAACAGGGTAAGTCCTGCAGCCGATGCCAAACACACTGTTATCTTTTGCCGATATTATGAAAGGAGAACCAGTAAGGTTCATCCATGAAATTGCGGGATCGTCCCACTTTGCCGTGGTTTCATTGTAGCACTGGTGCGAGATAAAGTTCCTTAGCACCTTGCCGTCGGGCACAGAGATTCTGATCACCTCCAGATTGACTAAGTGATGATGATACAGCTTGTAGGCACCATTCTTTCTGGTGCAATCGAGCAGAAAGTCTGGGTGGATGGCACAATCTGACCGGTCTAAACCGAACGGGAAAGGGACGACGATGTCCCCGCAAATCCTTCTGCAGGCGGGCGCCGACGCGGCCAGCGGCACTTCCGCCGCTGCGGCGAGCAGCACCGACACGGCCAGGAGACAGAGCAGGTGCGGAGAAACTGCTGGAAGCAGGCGGAGCTCCATGGATGGTTCTTGGCTGCTGCAACTCAGATCAATGTCGATATTTGTTGATTGTGATCAATTGAGCTCTGCGGTCATTAAAATAATGTTGCCGCGGCACTGTACTTCCGACTAGTTGCGAGTCGTTGTGACATAGACTCGGACAGTCCTGTTCTCTCTTGCAATTTTCCAAGAAACTTTCGGCCATCGCACTCAGTGACGTTTGTTTTAGCTTTTCATGCTGCCATTTCTTAAGTCATTCTGAGCCATTTCTTCAGAGTGCCATAATAGGAAAATAAACTCTAAAGACTCGATTACATGTATTTTAGGACCTATTTAGATCTAGCTGACAAATTATTAATCTATTAATCTATTAGTTGTTTGTAGAATTGACTAATTATTAGTTCACCCTGCTACGAAATGTCTACTTCACCGTTGACTAATTGTTAGTCCAATTCTGTTTGTGTTTAGGACTAATTAAAAATATTTTTAGTCCACCCGTCTAGAGAGTAGAGAGCTAATTTTTAGTCGACAAACAATTAGTTAATCAAATTCCCCCTCCCCCCCCCTCCCCCCCCCCCGGGTTTGACCAGCACGACCAAGGGTAGCATGAGAGCCTGCGAAACTCATATCCTTTATCAGAGCTACATGGAGCTGATTTCACACAGAATCAGAGAAACTCTGTTAAACAATATTTTTCAAGAGAATTAATTCTTTAAAATGGACTAAAGGGATCGAAGCTATTTTCTGATTTTGTAAAGTGATTATCTATTCTGTTTCCATGAATTTAGAATAAAAGAGATCCAATTAATTTCGACCATAAAATCAGTTCTTAAGAATCACATTCAAATAAATTTTGCTAAAGTTACACTCAATATCAGATCCCTTTGGAACAGAGAATTTTCCTATTTTCTATATTGTTCCTGTGAAATTAAACTGATCTTGTAAAATTTATGTCATTCATATGAAATTCCTGATCATGAATCTTTGATGGTTGTTACTGGGCTATGTTGTCATTAAAATATTGCCGCGGTAGTGTACTCTATACTACTCCCGACTTGCGACTTTGCGAGTCGTCGTAAGAGAGACACGGACAGTCCCTGTTCCCTTTTGCAATTTTTCCATAAAACTTCCACGCGCACGGACAGTCCCTGTTCTTTTTTGCAATTTTCCATGATCGACGCATCGCAATACGTGCACCATTGACCTTGTACGGTCGTCGCCCTCCGGGTGCTTGAATGTGTCACCATTGTTGCAGTGGATTGAGTACAGTAGCTGTATCTCTCGAAGACTCGGAGGAGACTTTGATTTCCTATAAACGCTAAAATCGGTTAGGATCGATTTGACAAAAATTATGAAAACCTGTTAAGAAATCATTTTAAATCAAAGTAAATCGGTTGATTTTTTTGATTTATCAATTGATTTCTTCAGTTTTATGGGTTTTCAATTTCAAAGTTTAAAACCCACTGTTTTAGCCTTTTGTTTTACTAGTTTTACCGGTTATCGGTATTTCGATATTTTTAAATTTTAAATATTTTAAAAATTTTAAAATAAAAAAGGTCGTCCGGTGAAACGAACCAGCTTACCGGTTTATCCCTTGTTTTACCAGTTTCGGTCTGTGCACCACAAATGCAGATATTTCCCTGCAAAAGATTAAAAAAAATGCACCTGCTGTTGTCTTCGGCAAAATGACCAAGTCATCACGCTTAATGACCCCATAATTCTGCCTTAGCGATCCCTTAGGGAAAGTATTATAACACCTTAAATTTCAAAACAACAAAAAATCAATCAAATTTATTTTTTTCTAAATTGGTAGCAGTTCAAGCTATTTTCCAAATAAAATTCACTAAAATAGTTTAAGCTTAATTACAATTTGAAATTTTCAAAAACTAAAGGTATGCGATCAACACATTTTCTAACGATCAAATTTGGTTTAAGCAAATCCCATATAAATGTTTCAAAATAGGCTACCTGTTTCATACCATTACTTTGAGAGGACTTGTCATCTATACCATCAAGCCAGTGAATAAATTACACTTGATTTTTTATATTAAAAAAAATTCATTTTACACCCGGCTCACTCCGTGTGCCCCGATCGAGCCAGGCGAGCGATCCGACTAAGCTCGACTGCGAGCCCCCGACCCCACCCCCACGCGCCGG
>BCLG01001176.1:83760-124136 GCA_001602295.1 Zoysia matrella | reverse complement strand
CCCACTATATAAACCTGTGGCAGCCGTCATTTGAGGGTGGGTTTTGTTCATATGCAAGTTTAGCCTTAGCTACTTCTTTGTAAACGCGTGTGTCGACGAGACCACCCGATTTGCTTGATTCAGAACCCCAATTTCGTGATTATATCTAGATCTGTGAGTTGTCTACCTGTTCATCTTGTTCTTGCTTGTTCTCGATTGCTCGCAGGTTCAGGGTTGTTCTTGGCACAGCAAGAACAACAACAAATCGGAGCCGGTGTACCTGTTGCTAAGGCGCAGCAACCCTGTTGGTTGTTGTAGTCGGACAGCCAACGTCGAATCCCCCCAAATCGAAGCTATCCTCCTCTCATCGAAAGATCGGGATCAGCCCCTGCCATACCACCTTGGAGGTCATGCTACAGGTGAAGGCATTGATGATGTCGACGTCGCTCACGTCGAGCAGCTCGTTGCGTTTGCTCAAGAAGTGCTGGATTTAGTCTTGGAGCGACTCACCCGACTTCTGCTTGCAGTTTTTCAGATCCCAGGAGTTACCTAGCTAAGTGTAGATCCCCTGAAAGTTGCCGACAAAGATGCGTTGAAGGTCGGACCAGTCACGGATGCAGTCCCCGAGAAGGTGTTCGAGCCATCCCCTAGATGAGTCGGACAGAAAGAGTGGCAGGTATTATATGACGAACATGTCGTCGACGCCCCCTGCTCTGTAGGCGAGGCGATAGTCGTCGACCCAGTGGGTTGGATTAGTCTCACCGAAGTACTTGATGACGTTGGTCAGAGCGCAGAACCTTTGTGAAAACTTTGCTCTCTGGATCTACGTCTCGAACGCTCGGGGCTCGACCTTGTCAGGGCTAGGGCTCCGGGGATGGTCGTAGCTATGCCGTCGATCACGGCTGTTGAGAGTTCGTTCCTACCTAGACTCGATGTAACGCTCACTCTAGGCCTGCCTTCTGGCGTCGATGGTGTTGCACATGTCGCAATGTTGCCCTAGATACTGACAAATAGATCTAGCAAGCGATAGAGGGTCTCGTACCTCGGTCCGACCATCGTGGCTGTCACGGGCCGGGCTTCGTCGGTCGACGCGCGGTCGTTGGCTGTTGCGAACCTCAGAGTGTTGCGGCCAGAGTGATGGTTCCGGTTGCTTAAGCATGCCGTGGAGGTAGATGCGTAGACGATCGTAGTTTTCATTGAGCATAGGGTTGTCGGGGGTGCAAATTCGTTGAGGACGTAGGCCGCTGCTGCCAGATGCTCGAGGAGGCTATCGAAGCCAGGCGTGCCGCCGTCTATGATCTGCTAGTACGTGGACCGTGCTCGTTGCAGCGACTTCCTTGCCCAGAGTATCGGCCCCAGAAGCAACAGTTTTGTGCCGAAAGGCCTGCTCAACGATGGAGAGCGCTCGATGACGTGGGGAGATGTCGCCATTCAGAGTCTTGCCGGGGGTCATTTCCTCCGCAGCCTTGGGAGCCTGCAGCATGAAGCACTTCCGCACCAGGTCATGACCCAACACCGTGTCAGCTTGGCGATAACATGCCGCGCGCCGCTTGCGCGGGTCTGAAGATGAAGTTCGCCGCCTTGATCAGCAAAGACCCAGGCTTCCAAAGCGGAAGGCCTGGCCGGCGGTAAAGACGGAGATGCACCATGATTGATCGTCACGAGTGATGGCAACCTGAAACTCCCAAAATGAAGGTGAGAGATCAAAGTCTCTCCCACCAGAGCGAAAATCAAAGCCATCGAAAAGGCAAAAGCAAAAACACACCATGAAAAAACCCTCTTTTTGACGCGTCAACTGCCGGTGTTCTGACCACCAGCACAGTAGAATTTACGTATTTAAAAAAGGATTGGGTGCGCTCTTCGTATCGATGTGACCTAGTCTACAAAAGACTTGAGATTTAACCTGTTCGGGTCACCGTGAAAGTGTAATACCCTATGTCCATGGGAGGGTAGATTGTATAAACTCGTAACAAGACTACAATGGCGAAAGGCCTCTAGCTCGAACAAGAGCCCAGCACGCGTCAGTGGTGTTTGTGTTGTAACTGGTTGAATCTCGTCGTCTAAGGCCCTCGGTACCTCTTTATATAGGGGTCAGTCCGAGGTTACAAAGCCTGGCGCCTATGAAATCAGATGACCCCCTGACGGATGGGGCCATGATCTTCTACAAAGTTGATCCTCTGGCGTCCGCTGGCGCCGAAGCACTTTGTTAGTGTCTTTCGATCATCCTTTGTCCTTATGCTAGGGGACAAAGGTTGCTTTATTTTACTGTTTGCTTTACCTCCCGCCACATCGCTTTACCTGTCGCCAGATCGCTTTACCTCCTTCTGGATCGCTTTACCTCCTGCTGTACGTTATCAAGAATCTCTGCGTTTGTCAGAAGTTAACCATTAAAGCAATGGCCGACCCCAGATGCCGGTCGGCTAGGTTTCGTTGTAATCCGGCCTCGACCCTCCGGCGGACGAGCTAATGTCTTCGGGCGACCCCAAAATCTCCTCATGGCTTCACGTGGTGAAGTCGTTGGTGCGCTATAAATTGGGCCGTGGGCCGCAAGCCACGGCCGGGCCTTCGTATCTACTCTGGGCCTATAGGTACCCGAGATACATAATCCCGACAAATTTATTCTATAAAATGATATATCATTTGACAATATTTCCGCGCTTAAATATTTTTTATAACACATGAATCCCACAGGTCATGCTGATAGATTTGGTAGACATAGGTAAGGTTGCATTTCAAATATCATATGTTACCAACAAATTGGTGGTTGGAGAAATTTAGTAACGTCACAATCCAAACAAAATTATTTTACTAATATTTTGATGTCGCTCACCAGTCGATAACTTCAAATTTTGGTAAAATACCATGGACATGAACAAAACAACCTCATGTGCCGCCATCGGCACTGAATAAATCATTGCAATATATATTTTGAGCGCACTACTATTGCTCTCAGTTATAATCTTCTATGATCGATCTTAAAAAGGTAATATTGTCTCGTCGCGTTCATGCTTGTTACTCTTCGTTCTTAAATTGATATCACCATTAACTACAAATATTAACATTAATCATTCGTTTTATTCAAAAAATTAATTCAAATCTAAAATTTTATAAGTTGTAATTTAAACAACTTTGATAATAAAGAAAAATATAACAAAATATTTGAAATTTATCGTATTTTTTTAATAAAATAAATAGTCAAAGTTAATATTTATAATCAACGACAACGTTAATTTGAGAACGAAGAGAGTACCATAGATGTTAACTTAGTACAACTATTCCGCATAGTACAGTAGATTAGCAGCGTGAAGTAACAACATATAACACGAAATGCGTACGTAACTCCTCTTCCTCCTGCTCCATGCGTGAGATGATCCGATAATCCGATGATGTTATTGGCAGAAGAGCTCCGGTCTGGCAGGAGAAACTGGCGCAATCGGAGGCAACAGGATGAAGCGCACTGGGCGCGATGGCCCAGCACCGGTCGCGAGCATAAGGGTCTGGCCTGGTGGTCGGCGACGACTTGCCAGCGGAGGAGTGGACGGCGAGCGAGGCGTCCTGGCCGCTGCCGGTGGGTGCAGGAAGACCCGGATCATCCTGAACTGCTGGCTCTGCCTCGCCGCCGCGACGTCGTACTCTTCCAGCACGCTGGCGAGGTCGTCGTCGGTCGTCACGAAGACCAGCGCGTCCATGTCCTCCGTCGGCAGCTGGCACCGCATGCTCACCGCGTCCCAGCCGCACAGCTCCCGGAGCTTCTCGTACAGACCTTCACGTCGCAGAAGCGGAACCACAGGTCAGGGAGCAGAACAGAGCAGGGGTCTTAAAGGAATAAGTGAACCAGTGTGGCTTGGCGAAATCATGGTTTCATCCGAGTAGCTGTGTACGAACCGTGGAAGTGGAGGGGACGTTGGACGGTCAGGACGCGGTTGTGGCCGCCGACGTAGCGCAACTTGCCGTCGTGGCGGCGGGGCCAGATCTTGCCTCCGTAGCTGCAGAGCAACTTGATGGCCCCGCCGTCGGTCGGAGCTCGTGGGCTGGGGCTGCCGGGGACCTCGTCGAACGAGATGGAAGACGTGCAGGAGGAGGACGATGACGTCTCCGGCATGGTTCTTGGAGCAGAGCAGTCGCAGCAACGGCAGGAGGACCTTTCGTGTGCTGCTCTGTTCCCCGCTTCCAAGCTTCAATTTGGCACCCCGGTTGGTTCCGTTTTATTTGTGGCTTTATTTTCCGACCTGTTTTATTTGTGCCTTGGGAGAGCCTTGCTTGGACGCAAGGAGAGGATGTGGTTGTTCAGGTACGTATTCCACACGTGGCATCTTAATCTCCTAGAAAAATCCATGAGAACCCTAGGCCTGTTTGATACTCCTGAATTATAATAATCCACAATGATTCCAAATGATCTATATTTTTTCTAGGATTTTAAATCTCATTAGTTGCTACAACCTCGCTAAAATTAGATTTAAATGGCAAAAGATAAAGTCTCGTATTTAATTTTGAGATAATTACAACACCAAGCCATCAGTTATCATATCTCTTATCTATCTTTTTTATTTAAAATCGAATTTCAAGCCGCAGCTCCTTCATATGACGCATAGTATAACACCAAATAAAGAAAAAGGAAAGCACTTACAAGACTTCATAGTGCCGTTTGAAGTTATTTGAAAACTAACGGCAACCAGCAATGTTTATTTTTTTTTAAAAAAATAAAGGGTAGACGGGTAATTAGACAAGTTGTAGCTAAAAAGGCAGACTATATAGTCCGATCTTTAAACACAACCACCGGATTTTTTTATAATCTGGATTATAAAATCCACCTCTAAAATTCAGATTTTAATAATTTACAATGATGCCAAACAGACCCTAAGTATATTGAGGCTCTGTTTGAATCAAGAGTCCAGATTATACATTCTTGATGCTAGAACCCGAATTCTAAAAATTGGATTACAAGATTTTATCATTTTAGTTCTATTGATCTGCATGGTGGTAAATAATCTTGAAGATTTTATTTTTTAAAAAAAACTCACCGGTTGAGCTAACTATGGAATTTTTTTATCCTGTTTTTGACAATCTCTTGTGATTAAAACGAGGCCTAACAAGTGAAACCATGCGCTATAAGATTTTGACGTCTATCACTCTAGTCCCCAGTGATCATATTCGAGGAACTTACTTACTAGTTTATTTTTTAGCTAATTAAAAATGTTCTCACGTCATGAATAAAAACACAAAAAATATACACTTGGACTACGAATAGCAGACAGACTCACTATTGTGCCTGGTGTGCACAGGTTGTGGTATTACCAAACGCTGTCGCTTTATCAAAACATCTTTTTTCTTGCTGGCATGCATTTAATAACAATCTTTCTATGAAACGTCAAGAATGTGCTTCACTGTCACGTAATTTGGCGAGGATTTAAAATCGCAGATATATGATCCTACGTACAGAGTTCTTGCACTTTATCGTCCGTCATCTCTAATTTCTCCCTTCAACATCAGTGACAGTCTAGGCTGATCGCTCCCTTGTTGACGAGTAAAAGGTGTCACAACATAGCTGAGCTGCTAACGGATGGTTTGTCACACATTTTCCTGACACCAAATTTTTTAATGATTGTGAAAAGTTTAGTGTGGGGGGGGGGGGGCACTTGATTGTGAAAATTCGGCTTTTCACCTAATTTTTTAATGATTGTCAAATTTGGCTTCCCACTGTCTCAGATAAATTGACTCCACAGGTAACATCCTTGGAAAGTACAAAATCCACTGAAGATTAATTGAAAGTTATAGAACTAAAAGTTTCCAAGTCTTGATAAGGCTTAGATAAGGACCGCAGCGCAAATCATATTTATTACTATTCATCATTTGAAAGCAATGCTGAATATGAGGAAGTGGGGAGCTAGAACCTTGAGCTTTGAATTCAACGTACCATACTCCAAGCAAAATTTAAAGGAAAAATAGAAATTACTCATCCATCCTAAATTATAAAATTATAAGTTATTCTAAACTCTTTCAATTTTTTTAAATTATAATTCATTCTCACTTTCCGATGCATCTCTCTCTTTTTCTAATATATACTCTCTCTGTTCTTAAATTGATATCGCTGTTGACTTTTAATTTTAGTTTTGATCATTCGCTTTATTTAAAAAATTAGTTCAAATATGTAAAATTTTAAGTTGTGATTTAAATAACTCTAATGGTTAATCAAATTACAACAAAATATATTATTTTTATCAAAATTTTTAATAAAATAAATAGTTAAAGTTGAGATTAAAAATTAACAGCGACATCAATTTAAAAACAGAGAGAGTAGATCTCTGTCTTTCTCCTCCAATCTTGAGAGGCATGTCAGTCGTCCTCCAATCTGTCACTTTACGATGCATGTCTCTCTTTTTCTAAATTATAATGAGTATTTTTTTTCTCGGCAAGAAAAAGGAAAGGCCTAGGAATTTCCGAAATATCATTTCCGAGCCAATCTTGAGAGGCAGTGTCGCCACATTGAGGGTGCGGACCGCATGATCCGAATCGGCGCTGTCATTTTCTTCGTGGCACAAACATTCTTCTCCACGTATTATGGCTAAAACGCCGCGCGTCGACCGGTCGCCGTTGCGGGGCGTCGTTCACATGTCGGCAAATTCGTTCTAGTCACCAAAATCCGTTGGTTGCCCCAGAATAATCTCCTCAGATACCGTACGACAGGCTCTAACCACGCCCCAGCCGCCCGCCGCCCACGTATCCTCCGGCTCCGCCACCGAAGCGCGAGGCGGCGCGGCGAGAGATTCAGCGGGACAACGACGCGACGCGCCGAGCCGAGTGGAGGGCGTTTCGGCTGAGGCGGAGCTGTCGAGCTGACCACACGATGTCGTTGGCCTGGCCCTGGCAGTCTGGCATCCAGACTCTCTGACACCTCACATGCGTGGCTTATAATCAGCGTTCATTTTTTTAGCGGAAATTTAAATTTCATTAACCTATGGCCAAAGCTAAATCGGCGGCCATCAAACCAGTTACATCATCAGGTACAGAATCATGCCAAAGCATAGTTTCTCTTGATCCTAACCCGACATAATTCTTAGCTAGCTTATCTATCGGCCACAGCGTTACAACATCTAAGATTAATAAAGCGAACATGCACACACGCGAGATTCATAGCCATCAGGAATTTCAAATCATAGAACAGAGCACCATTCGCTCCCAAGATAAAAGAAGTTTGAAGTCACAGCAGTCCGAGAGTGCTAGAGTCCTTTTCCAATTCAACCTTTGATATTCCTGTTTCGGATGCAAAAGGTCAAAGCTTGCAATGCAGCAATTGATTCACTCTGTCGGGCGTCCCGGCAGTGATCAGTCTTTCCTGATCCAGAGCTAGCGTCATTTCTTCTTCTTTTTTATCTTGCATTGTAGTAGTAACTTTGAGTATTCTTTTTTATATGGTAAGGTTTTGAGATAATGTAAATTTTTTATTAGTCATCTAAAAAACTTGTAGTTCATTATCAATCACTCAAAATTTTAAATTTTTTTATCAACCACTAATATTAACTTTCTTTTCTTATTCGTCACTTCTATACATTTGGAGGCTAAAAAAAATCTTTCTGCCCTTCTTTTATTTTTTTTTCTTATTTTAAAGGATGTTGTTTGGTTTTGAGGGCATCCAAAATTTCACAAAAAAAATTTTTACTTACAATTCAAATTCAAATTTAATCTGAACTATTTTATTTCCTTTTAAGCTCCTAGGCCATAATGTGAATTTGTGAGATAAAATCGATTCTTATAATATTCATTAAAATGAGTAATAAGAAAATTTAGTAAAAAATGATTGAGAGAAAACAAGTTTTTTTAAGTTTTTAAATGTATAAAAATGACGAATAAAAAAAAGTTAATATTAAGGTTGATAAAGAAATTAAAAATTTTGAGTGGCTAATAAAAAATCAAAAGTTTTTTCAATTACTATAAGAATTTGACCCTTTAAGATAAGTACCGGACCATAAACGCATCAACAAGTAATAAACCTTAGATCACTCGGTCACACACATACGACGAGTAATAGCCACGTACGTATTGCATTGGCCGAGAAAGAAGCTTTCGTTGCTCTTGCTGAGCGTGTGCAGCTATGGCAGCCTGCAACTGTCCGAGAGGCGCGCGAGAGCCAATACCCGACGACTGACATGGCAGGAAGAAAAATATAGTAACTCGGTGAGCCTGGAGCGGGAGCCGGGAGGGGCACAACGGTTTGAACACGGCGTCACTCACATGCGTGCATCGGGGCACGGTGCGTTAGGCCGATCGACCGGTCACCGTCCACGGGGAAAACAAAGTATCAGGTCGATTATACCTGTATTGGTTGCAAATCGAATCAACATTTTTTAATTTATCGACGGAATCATAAGCAACGGACAACCATGGTGTTCTGAAAATCGTGCTTGTTCAATCAAATAAAGACCTGTTGCATGGATATAATGAATGCACTTCTTGCCTTGTTTTTCTCTTGAGAGGTTATGGTCTCAGCTGATTTTAATTAAAAAAAATAGTTTATTTTTTTAGCAGATGAAAAGTAGCTGAAAAATAAACTACTATTTAGTTTATTTTAAAAAGCTGCTGATCTAATAAGTTATAAAATAAGTTTGTTATTTAACATATCTTCTACTTATTTCTTTCAATAAGTTGGAAATAAGCTTTTGCAATTAGAGCCTATATTTGATAGCCTACCCTGCTGTCGCAATGAGAGGATTGCAATGTGATAAAACGAACAGATTTGAGGCATGCACGCAATCCAGGTCCAATAAACAAATTAAGCACGCGTACAAGTACGCCATCAAGTTTTTTTCTGATAATGACGGTAAACTGAGCATACAAGTCTAGTACATTAGTACTCCCTCTGGTTGTAGAAAAAGACATGAACTTGACTATTCATTTTATTCAAAAAATTTGTTTAAATACGTAAAATTTTGTTATTATTTGATTTATTATTAGTAAAATTTAAATTATAACTAATAATTTTACACATTTAAATAAATTTTTTGAATAAAATGAATGATCAAAGTTGATGTTAAAAATCAACGGTGTCAATAATTTAAAAACGGAGAGAGTACATTTCAGAGTTAAAAAAGACAAATTTGCAGCATATACCTAATTAAATTAACCTATAAATACATATATCTAGTAGAAGAAATTCATACAGTAGAAAATTAATTAAGAACATGTCTGGTTTATTCAGGCGACGCAACAGCTGAACCCAAAGCAAGCCATCCACGCGCTCCTGGACGCCTTCTTCCTCTGCATGCAACATTATTGATAGTAGAACGGAACAGACGCATTCATGAGTTTCGTAATCTTTTGTCAGTAACCTACTGTATAAGCAAGTTAAGAGCTGACTGAGTCACTGAGGTAAACTAAAGTTAAACTGGATGCGTGTGTGCTTTATTTACTTCGGAAGCAGCCAGTACATACCCCACGTCTCGGCTCGTCGGGCTCGAAGTCCGGCGGGGGCACCCGGTACAGGTCTGCGTCGACGGAGCGCACCACCCGCGCCGTGGCTGTGGCGGCCTTCGCCGGCGCGCGCGCCGCCTTCTGTGTACTGGCATTGGATGGCGTCGCCGCGGCCTGCACCCTCCGCTTGTCGCCACCGTAAGACTTGTTCGTCGCCTCCAGCTGCCTCCTGATCGCTTTCCTTCTGGGCGGCGGTGGTGGCTTCCTCGCGGGCGGCGAGTACCTGAACCAGACGTCGCTGCATGCCTCCGTCGTCTCCGCCGCCGGCGCGAACCACTCGGCGGTCGCGGGCGCAGGCGTGGACAGCTGGCCGCTGTAGCAGTAGTAGTTCCACTCTCCGAACGCTGGCACGCGCCGCCGCCTCCTGGCCTTGTGTACGCAAGAAGGGGAGGGGTCAATGCAAAGCCAAACCATGTGGAAACGAATTTATTAAATAAACCCTAACAATTAGTCCCATAGTCACATGCATTCTTCCACTCACCTCCATTCTGCTACGAGTCCAGACAGAATGAGCGCAGAGGAAGAAGAGATCACGGCGAGGAGGTCCTGCGGTCTGTGCGGACAGGGAACAGAGAATGTGAAGCAGGGAAGCCTAGCTGCTGCTAGTCGTCGTCGTATGGTGGTAGTAGTAGGAGGAGGAGGAGATGGCCATTTTCCATGTTCCAGCACTGGCGTCTGAGTATCTCTATTTATAGCCTTAAAACGGTGAGTCCTCCTACAGGAGCAAACAGCTACAGAACGAAACGGGGCAGTGCAAAGTGTGCGAACGTGGAATTGCGGAGGAAGGAATAACGACGACTCCGATGGATCCAAGGCGATCAGGTTTCTTCCTCTGTACCGCGCGCGCATGCAGCGTAAGTGTAGAAGCTGCCGCTGTTCACTGTAGCGTGACCAGGTGGATGGGAGGTGGGGGACGGCGGGCAGAGCCGACGAGTAAGGGGCGGTTTTGAATGCGCGGTTTGACGTCGCTTTTGTGGACGCATTCGACGCGCCGGTGGCCCGGTGTTCGTCACTGTTGGGACTTGATGGCCGGCGCGCGCCCGGCCTGCGCTCCGTGCGCGTGGCGTGGCTGAGCGAGCGAGCGGGCGCTGTGGTCGAGCTGTGCTGACGCGCGCGGGGTTGAAGCACGGGAGGAGGGGGGCCCGGATGTCCCTGTGGAGCTGCATGCATGTGGAGGCGTCAGCGAGATGGACGCTTCGTGCATTTACGGATCCAGAGCTTGCGTTGGACTGTGATTTGCGCCCTACTAATATTTGAGTATTTTCTTCCATCGATAGTTTAAGAGACTTTCTTCTGCGACGCGCGCAGAAATTGTGGAAACTTGGGCGTTGGTACCCACTTTGTAGTAATCCACCAATTTGGTAAACCCGTTCGAGTCCCGTGGTCAGCGTTGCTGGCCGCATGCTCGTGCTATTTCACACTACTCCTAGTCCTACTGTTACTTGGATCATGGGGTGTTTTGGGATGCACAACGAAACGCGGAGTCCGAAGTCAATGAAACGCAGAGCAAGTCTGTGGATCTCTGTCACCACCACGACCAACTTGGGAACAGAGGCTACCGTATAACTTAGGCCAGCCCCTAATGTGGAACTTGGAGGTGCATGTGAACCATCTTTGAAGGAAGAAAATGCTCAATTTCATCAAGCTCAGTTTTATCCCTTAATTTTTAAAAGGTCAAATTTACTTGTTAACTTTGGTTACAGATTCAGGCATACTCCTGGTCCCACGTGGCTGCCCCCTTGGTAGATTTTAAATTTGAAATTAAATGTTCTCTAGAAATAACTATTTTTGGTTCTGTTAGAACCATCATATTTCTATAATTAATGCAACAAAATAAGATCCACATTGATATATTTTCTACCCCTTGAATTATGTTAAGAATCAGGCATGAAAATGTTATATATCCCACACATTTTGAAAACCTCAAAAAAAATATGAATATTTCAATATTTTATAATATGAAGTGGTATCAAAAATATGTTAAATATGTAAATAATTGAATTTGAACATATCTCCCTCTGTTCCAATTTACTTGTCATCTTTTTCAAGTTTTTCTAATTAACTTGTCATATTTGCTTTTCAATATGACTTTTTTTCCTCCCCAATATATATGTATATATATGTATATGTATATATATATATACACACACATCTTTCCACCTTTTAGGCACATCCTATACTTTTTACTCTCTTTAAAATTGTGCTCACACCCCTGACGAGAAGTAAAAGGGGACAGAGTGAGTATATGATATATCAAAAATATTGAATTTTGAAATATAAATATAAAAAATATATCAATGCAGGATATTTTTGTTGTATTAATTCTAAAAAATACGATGGTTCAAACAGATAAAAAATAGTCACAGTTTGAGAGAAAAATTAATTTGGAATGCTGAATCTAAAATTGAAATTCATGTAGCGTGCCGTTTATGCAGCCATGTTAGATTAATGATGAAATTGAGTATTTACCAAAGTTTAGAGACTAACTTGGAAGTTTTGAAAGTTTGAAGACCGAAATTGAACTTTTAACCATACTTCAGGTAATAAAATGACCATTATCCCGTTTTTAAATTTTGCCAGCAAACGTTCAGTCTAAAGTCCACACTGTATGTCAGAGTTGCTGCACGCTATGAAGGGAACCATTCGTTTTCATCGAAATCCTCTCCCGTGGCGGTCAAACGGCAGAGGGGGTACTGTAACTGGAATTGAGATGGACTCTGGACCATTAGATCAAAAACCGGTGGAGAAGATCAATTGCTACAGTATCAAAATGAACAGGAACTTTCCCGATGAACAGTGTCAAATATTGCTGTAGCAACATTGCTACTGCAGATTTCTATTTCCTCTCTCAAATTTTTTACTGCTTGTATCAACGGTTCTCTGAATTTTATTGCTTAAGGAGAGAACTCGAACCCTCTCTTCGTCTTCACACTCTCGATGTACCCATAATGATCCTGGTGGCGCTAGTTTTTGACAAGGGTTAATAGTCAATATAGTTCCTGCAATATGGTTGAAATCTTAACTTCATCTTTTAACTTTCAAAAATTTCAATTTAGTTTCTGAATTAGAGGATCACCTTCATCCTGACTGCCCGTGGCATGCCACATCAGCAGTAAGCACGTCATATTAGCTTAAATTTCATATTTTAAATTTTAAATTAATTTTTCTTTAAATTGTAACTCTATTTTCAGGCCTATTTAAGCCTTCACATTTTTTAAAATTAATACAACAAAACAAAATATATTTTTCAATGTTTGAATTGTGTTAAGATTAGACGTGAAAAATGTAAAATATATTCAACTTATGTAATGATATTTTAAAAAAGTTGAATTTTTTTATGTTTTATTGTCTTAACAACATGGCATTTTCAATATTTAGATTGTATTAAAAGTCTATTTTGTTAAAATACGAAGCAGTATATAAAAATGTAAAAATATAAAATATGTTCATATTATTAAATTTGAACATATATATTTATATATCATACGTAAAAAATATTAAACCTTAAATATAATATAATACAAATACTATTCAACACCCTTCTACACCCTGGGTCGAACAGGCACGCCCCCGCGCGTTGACCATTCGCACCCACCTCCCCGCCCGCGCACGCTGACCCTTTTAAAAAGCACATTCAGTAATTTATTTAGACTGCTTCAGTAATTTCATCGCGTTCAGTAATTTTCACTTCTTTAATATTTTTTTATTCCTTCAGTAATTTCTTTTCGTTAGTTTTTGTTGATTCCATTTTTTTAGTAATTTCTTTGAATCCTTCAGTAATTTCTTTAAATTCATTCAGTAATTTTACATTTAAGTAATTTCTCTCTTTCAGAGCAAATCTCATCATTCTGACTAGCTCGTGGCGCAGCCGCGCCACCATCGTCACCGAAGAATCCTTTAGCTGCTTGAATTTGTACCTCTTGAGTTCCTCCACTCTACATAAAAGATGGAGGAAGGAAGGAAGGCTTGGTGGTGGGGTGCGCCGTGCAGGCGAGGCGGCGAGACGCTGGGGGCGGCGCTGGCTGCAGTGCTGGTCACCAGCGGTGGGTGTTGTTAGGGCGGGGGCATCATGCGCCGAATGAGCGCGGCAACGTTGGAGGGCGAGGGTGGGGTCGGAGTCGAGTGTGAGGTCGGACACGGTCGAGGGGCTTGCCTCGCTAGGTCGCGACGCGCGGAAGCAACTCGGTTGTAGACCGGGGTGTAGAATAGTGTTATGATATAATATAACATATATATATTAATATATAATTTTTTAATGCAATAATTTTAAGAAACATGATGATTCAAACGGATCTAAAAACAGTTATAGTATGATAGAAAAATCAATTTAAAATTTAGAGTCTAAAATTGAAGCTGATGTGGACATGCATGGCAATGACACGTGTGCCGCTACGTAAGATCAGTGACAAAACTTAGCCAACAACGAAAGTTCAAGAACTAAATTAAATCTTTTGAAAGTTGAATGATAAAATTGAGCTTTTGATTATAGTTCAGAGACTAAAATAAGCATTATCTTTTTTGACAAACTAAAGATGCTACTATTATTTATTGTATACTGATTTTGTTGCATTTACATGGTCTTTGCTGTTGGTGCATGATAAACCTGTCAACTTTGTTACCTTAACGAAAAAAGATGGTGTTTCCTGCTAAAAAGGTAACGATCAACTGTACTCTCCTTCCAGGTATAAAGGAATGTACTCTCGTAATTAGCAATTGACTTTAGATGGTTAGATCTAAATCAAATCGCATTCATTGATACCATCATGGCCCTGCGGCACTTTTTCTATGACTTGGCATCTACAACTGTTTAGACAACAGCTCTGTCTTGAACTTCATAAACATATAGCGAAATAGATACGCTAATACAGTAGTACTGGATTCTATTTATTAAGCTGTCTAAATACTGACCAAGTACTACCTCCAGTTTTAAATTTTTAACACCGTTGATTTCTAACATTAATTTTGAATATTCATCTTATTTAAAAATTTTGTTCCAATGTGTAAAATTATTATCATATTTTAAATACCAATATTGATAAAGCAAATAATAATAAAATTTTACATATTTGAATAAATTTTTTTGAATAAAATGAATGGTCAAAGTTGATTGTAGAAGTCAACCATGTCAATAATTTTAAAAAAAAATCTCTAGACATTTTTGTTGTTTGCTTATTAGAAGCTTGGATTTTATTGTCACTCATAATGATACATTTCACTACATAATTTTTTAAAAAAAATGTAATTTCCAACATTTTGAAACTGAAAATGTACAGTAATAAATTGGGTCTTAAGGTCTGAAATGTAATTTTTACTCTAGTTTATGCCCTTCTTACTTATCTGAATGACTGTTTTAAAAAACTATCTTTAAATTGATTTGTTTTGCAAAATAGAAAGGGTCAAATCAGAACAAGCAAAAAAAGCAATCCTTAATTAACTGGACTGGATCAAGGTTAACAAAAATGGAGAAAATCTGTTAGCTTTCATGATTTTTGGTGAAACCGACTCGACTCGGTGCCGTCAGTCCTAAGTACTACTCCTATAAAAAAACTGGTAGGTTTTGGCACCGTGCAAAATAAAGCGGTTAGCGGTTTTTTTAACCCTGGTCTAAGCTTGACCTCCCATGGCACAGACACGGCCCATTAGGTCGGACATGATTAAATGTACCGTGCTGCGGGTCTATGTAAGAGTCTGTGAGCTGGCGTGGCACGACTCTTTAATCACCACATGCGGGAGTAATGGCACGATACTAAACTAAACTTGCTAGGCCTTTTCGTGCTCGGGTTGTGACGTAACGGATGGTCCATTTGGCCATCCTATAGCAGGAGCCACACTGCGAAGCTACGCAAGCGAAAATTGAAAAATGGAGACATTTGAATGCACATTCTTATGGCAGCTGAAGGAGAAGGCGTAATCTTGTGATCAGACGTGCACAAATTGGCTGGAAAGGTAAATTTCGTCATCTACATTATTCTATCCCATCTATATAAGAAAAGTCATCTTTAATGCCGTGAGCATCCATAAGCAAATTGTCACAGCTAATTAGTGTTCATTGGCAAGACCAAACCTTCAAGGTGGTCCACTCGAGGTAAGTACGAACATTGACTCCAGGGTCACGAGCAAATTCGACCATTACCTTTATCTTTTGTGCATTGAGCAGTCAATCGGGGAGGCTCATGCAACCAATCAATTCAACGGGGTTTCTGGATAAAAGGAACAGGACAGTTCACTAGAAAAGCAAGCGACGTTGGACCCATGCATGTGTACGTTTGGAAGCTTTATTTTACTCCTGCATTACTCTTGCGCAGATTGGAAACACTTGCTCTGAACCGTGCAGGCTCTTTTCCTTTACGTTTTGCTCACTGTCTTTTGCGGGCTACTTTCTGATGTGGTGTTGCTTCCCATTAGTCTTACTCCCATGTTAGTTCTACTCCTAGAACTGAATTGTGTCGTTTGCACAGCGTTCAAACTACTCGCACGAATCATTAAAAAAAAACTAGTAGGAGTATGTAACGCACGATTCGTGGAGTAAAAAAGAAGGGTCTGGCAAACTCACGCAGAAGATACGAATGCTTGCAGCACAAGGCACCACTGAAGCAGACCCGTACGCCAATTCAAAAAAATAAGAGGCCCGACATGAATGCATATGAGACGGCACCAAATACTGCTACAATTAAAGGTAGTACAAAAAGGTTCGTGCCATTTCACCCCGAGGATCTTTCTGCCTATCGAATGACAACAACATTCCAATATGACCAGCAAAAAAATGTTCAGAAGTGTCATCCAAAGCAAGACATGTATTGCAGTGTGGTTTTGTCAATGGTAATGAGCGCGAGGTTTCCTCCAATCCCAACAGCTTTAAGCATTTGCAAGCAAAATCTCTCCAAGGAAGCACACCGTGCCACAGTTCAATACAGATAAGGAGCATGATGGCCTCAATTTCGTTTTTTCATCTGACATACTCGTATTGAACATCATTGGTGCTTCACAGAAGCAGGTAACATACACCGGCAAGCACCAAAACAGGTAGTATTACTACAGTACTACTATCAACTAACATGGCAGAAACAGATCAGTTAATCAACTGATACCGAGAATACTACAGTACTACTACTCCTGCTACACTAGTCAAGACCCTCCAGATGTCTGCTCGTTTTCATTCCATCAGGCAACGCAGTTAAGGCCCAAGCACCCCATCCACATCTTCTTCTGAAAGCAGAAAACAAGAAGAAAATATTCAGACTGTAAACACACATGGACCTAATAAGACAATTTCTCGCAAAAAGATCATGGATCAAAAGTATAGAAGCACTATGTTTCTGCAGTGGCGCTCTGCTTTGTCACTCACCCGTCTGGACCGACCGGACGCATTGTCCAACGGCGGCGGCACCTGGTACAGGTCCGCGTCCACGGGCCTCACCACCCTGCGCGGGCCCCTCGCGGGCGTGCGCGCCGCCGCCATCGCCGCGCTGGAGCCGGACGCCCTCGTCCGCGCCACCGGCGTGACTCCGCCCTTCCCGTTTCCGCCGCCGTAGTACAGCTTCTCCGGCTCGACCGCGGGCCTGCGCGCCTTCTTGGGCGCCGGTCTGCGCGCGGGCGGCGAGTACCTGAACCAGACGTCGCTGCAGGCCTCCGGCTCCGGCGCGTACCACAGGCCGGTCGGCACCGCGGCTACGCTGCCGGAGGGCGGCAGCTGCGGCTCGTCCGGGGAGGACGACGAGGAGTAGTAGTTCCACTCCCCGAACGCCGGCACGTGGCGCCGCCGCCTCGCCTTCTCCATGGCCTGGCTAGTCGTTCTCTCAACGGGAATGGATCTCTTCTCTAGAAGCTGAGCTGAGTTTCTACCAAGCTAGGAGTACTGCTACTAGAAGAGGCAGCAGAGAGGCTTTGGATGCGGTGTGAGAAGGCAGAGACGCTGGTATTTATAGCAGGAATCGAAGCACCGGTGCAGGCTGAACACCACCACACACACACACACACACACACACACACAGCCCTGCTCCGGCGACGACGAGCGAGTCGTAACGTAATGCGCTGGAGTTATTGCGATGCGAACGAAGCGGGAAAAAGGAATGAGAGAGAGGCAGTGCATAGCAGCGCAGCGAGAAGCGCGCTTTCGCTCGCTCGCTCGCTCGCCACCGGCACCGAGGGGACAGTGGCGCAGCAGAGGCACAGGTTTGACGCGCGTTTATGAGGCCGGCTCGGCTCGGTTCCATGCTGCTGCGTGGGCGCGGGCACTTCGATGGATGGAAGCTCTGTGCAGTGTGTGTGTGGCCCGCCGCGCCGAGGGAGTCTGCTGTGTCGTTGTTGCATTGCATGCCTCTGTGCAAACAACAGCGCTGCATCCGCAGGCTTTTCAGCGTGCTGCGTGAGGGGCCCGGTTCTTGAGGCGCTCGCTGCCGCTGACGGTGCGTGCGTCGCCGTGCTGGTATTATTTGGGTGATGAGTAGAGGCTGATTATCTCACGTAGGAGTAGGAGTAGTTTTCTATGGCGTCGCGTCGTCCCGTGCACCTATGCGTGCGGCGCGGGTACTTAGGTCGTGTTAGGAGTAGGTTGGTTACGTCGTCCCGATGGATCTTCATCAGTGTGTACTGTATATTAATTTTGTTTATTACTAGTATTTGTGAAATGTAGGTAGGCCTGGCAAATTGTAATATATTTTAAATTTGAAACAAATATTTACACTATATTACTCTCTGTCTCAAATTATAATTCATTTTACTTTTTAAACATTTTTTTCTAATATATCTTTACTCTATCTCCTTCCTCTTAATTTTTTTAGAACATCCAACTTTTTTTACTTTTTTTAATTCTCATGTTCAAACTAAAACCACTTATAAAATGAGATAGAGAGTAATAAAATATGAATGAGAAATAGGGCACTCCAGTAGTTTTAGCAAATCGGTTGGAGAGCACAGTAAAATACTAGACTTCATCCCAAAATATATAAGTGTTATTTTAGATTTTCAAACATCTATCTTTAACCATTCGTTTTATTAAAAATTATAAAAATTATTTAATTTTGAAATGATTTATTATTAGAAATACTCTAAACATAACTTATTTGTTTTTGTGTATTTCCATGAATTTTTTTTAAATATGATAAATGGTTAGAAGCTTGTCGGTGTTCTAGTCACGAGAGAGATTTTGGTGCGCTCTTCGTATTCGATGTAGCCTAGTCTCCTGTAGACTCAAGAGTTAACCTGGTTGGAGCCGCCGCGGAGGTGTAATACACTAAGTCTAAGGAAGGAGAGGGTGTATCGTATAAGCTTGTAACAAGGTTACAATAGCGGAAAGGATTTCGCTCAAGTAAGAACCCTGACGTTCGTATGTGGTGTGTGTATGAATGCTTGAGAACGTCTCCGACGCCTTTTTATATAGGAGTCAGACCGAGGTTACATGACTTAGCACCTACGAATCCCGGCGGCTCCCTAACGGGTGGGGCCACGGTCTTCTGCGAGGTTGATTCTGACGCCCGCTGGTGCCGGAGCAATTGGTCGGTGTTCTTCGATCGTGCTTCGTCCATCGACGGGAGACAAAGGTAGCTTTACCGTTTGGCTTTACCGCCCGTCGAGCAGCTTTACCGTCTTGTTAGGTTGCTTTACTCATGTTTTATGTTGTCATGAATCTCTGTGTTTGTCAGAAGTCGATCGTTGAGGCGGTGGCCGCCGAGGGGGGGGGGGGTCGGCTGGGTTTTGTCGTCCTCTGGCCTCGACCCTTGAGTGGTCGAGCCGGTGTCTTCTGGCGATCCTGGTCATCGGGAACCAGGTGACGTGTTCGGATAGTCCTGACCCCAAGGGGTCGGGTCGCATCTTGGGATCTTTACGCAATGAAGTCCTTCGTGGACTGCGAGTTGGGCCGTGAGCTGTGATCCACAGCTGGGCTTTTGTATTCATGCTAGATCCGTAGGTACCCGAGGTACATAATTCTGATAAAGCTGATTTTTAAAAGTAAGCAACATCACTTATTTTGGGACGAGGGAGTAGAGTGCTAAATCTGAATAGGCATTCGCAGTTGAGAGTGATAGCAATTGTAAAATAACAACTCTGTTGGAGTTGCTCTTAGATAGCCATATTTCCACATTTGACATGCCTTTTTTTTGTGTGTTTGTTTATCTATCACAACTCAACTTACCACATGAATGTACTATCTTGTTCATTGTTGGTTGTACCTAGGGCTCACGTACCCGTGATCGACAGTAATGAGCGAAAATTCTTTTGCTATTTGGATCTTCTTATAGTCAGATGATCAGTCTAAATAATAGAAAATACCATTTAAACGTCCCAATTATTTCTCGCTTCCACAGCGGTGTTCTCCAGAAGCGCATAAACAGCGTGGCACTTGATTTTCCCTGGCACGGCTTCAAACTCGCGAGCTACTACTACCGGTTAAGCAAGGATTCCTTCGGCATTTGTCCGCACCGCGCTGCGGTGGCCCGTTGCCAATACTCGTCGGGATGCCCGCCCGCCGGGACGTCCACTACCCACGCCTGCGGCACCCTTCGAGCGGTATGGCTACCAAGATTCCCGCATGCCAGCCCTCTCTGCTCATTGGTGGGATGGAAGACGAAGAAATGGAGGAGCTAGGCTGGCTAGGCAAATAGTACTATTGCCGTGCGACAGCTTAATCTTCATTTTTTAGACGTGACATGCAACATGGAAAAAGTCAAATAGGCATCACACAGCATTTTAATATAATTACATATTTTAATTACATCATCTTTTAGCAGCCTGTGATTACTTCTCATCTCCAGAATAAAAATGAGCTAACATCAATCTTAGGGGTGACAAACAATGTAATAAAAATAAAAAGGATTGAGAAAGGCAGAATTTATTTAGGTAGCAAATTTTTCAGACATGTTTATATAAAAGTCTACTAATATAAGCGAGTTTCAAAAAAGCCAAAATAAATAGGACCAAAGTTTGCCAAACGTATCAGCGTCTTTTGTCACTTGACACTGGGCCTATTTTACATTGGAATTTCAAAAATGCCTATATTTGTAAGTACTAGTACAGTAGTACATACTTTAAGCTTTACGAGTAGAATGAAGCAGCAGACACGAGTCCTCATTTATTCACTCCACTCTTTCTTGCAAGGGAACGCTGTTGCTCCGTGCTCGTCATCAATGGACAATGGTGCACAGCAGCAAAGTAAGCGAAAGCCGGGTGCCGGGGCCTCGCCATGCCCTGGCTGCTGCCGCGCCTCGCATGCACCGGCCGGTGGGCTATCAACGACGAGGAGCGACCGACAAACGGTCGTGCGCGGCGCGCCAAAGTAGTACCCGTCCTAGAGCTGTGCACAGTGCACTGCACCGCTCTGCCAATCTGCATCGCATGCAGCTCCATTCCATGCAAGCAAGAGCACCCATGGCCATGGCCGAACACACATTTACTTCCCCTGCTCGGTCGTTGGCCACTGTGGCTGCGGTGTGCTGGTCGTGCCAGGCCTCGGCCCTCGGGCGTGGAGAGGCTACACAGTAGGAGTAGCGTCGCCCAGTGCTAGAAGCCGCAGGCAGCAGCACCACGACCACGCGTATTCACTTCCTGTGGACTGTGGCACAGGCATGCATCAGAGGTTCAGAACCGACGACTCGATCGGCTACTGTACAGATCCTTGTCGTCTTGCTGTAATGGCGTTTCTGCGAACCGAGCGTCGGGTCGGCTCGCCGTGCGGTTTGCACCAGCGAGCAAAAAGGAGATGCATGCAGATGCAGATGCAACTCTGATTCTGTTTCGGGGACCGCGTGCATGCCTGCGTTCCGGTCCGGGACCAGGCGAGGTTTGATCGATGGCGATGCAGTGCTTGCGTGGCCGACCGCGGCTACGTTACATGACCAGCTCGAGCTCAGCGTCGGCGCATGCGAATAGATGATATGGGTGGACTCAAAAAAATCCATGACATGAACAACCGTGACCACGGTTGGAGACAGAGCCCAGGGATCTCGAGGCAACCAACGGCTACAAGTGCTGAACGATGAAGTCACTTGCATAGCAGTGCCAACAAGAATCCCGTTCCATTGCCAGGCAATCAGTGGCGGAGTTTGACACAGTGCAGAAGGTGCCGGTAGAGAGTATATAATATTTGATCGAGATTTAAGTAGCAAAAAATTACAGTACAATTTAAGCAACAAAATCAGTGTTTTCTTTACCTAAAGATAAAGATTGGGGGGGGGGGGGGGCATGGCACCCTTCTGATCTTAGAGAGGGCTTACTTTCATAATATATATAATTTATATTATTAAAATTAATTAAATTTGTCAAAATAATAATTAACAAAATAAAAAATAAGCTTCTATTAGGACTAAGGGAGTAGTATGAACTTCCTTAGTCCCAATAGAAAACAATGAACTTCCTTGCTGTTCTATCGCTCGAAGCCTCGAATTGTGTTGTGTCTGGGACCTGGGTTCACCCTAATTGGCCGTGGCCCACGGCGTAACACAATTCATTAGCTAGCTCTACGGCTTAGCCTAGTGCATGTATCCCAATGAGGGAAATACGACATCACCTTGTGTGGCACCGCCTACTTCACAGCCAGCCTCGTCGAACGACGAACGTCGCATGTAACTAGCTATAGCTTGTAGCTGTTGCATCATCCATTGCCACGAATTTTTCTGATCACTACTCCTCTATATACCTAGACTGGAAGATGCATGCGCATTTGGCACGCCTGATGATCGTTCGTCGCTCGTTGTGAGGATGGGACCGTCGTCACCGTGCCGGCCGGGCGCCAAGCCTGGGCCTCTGGCTATATTGCGCGCTGGGTCACATGCATGCTTGTCCAAGTTACTCCTGCTGAGTTAGTGACACTTGATTTACAAGACCTGTTCTGATGATAACGGTCCGCAGGAAATGTAGGTCCCAACTGCCAACGTCCATATGAATCGAAGCATTTGCAAGAAAGAAAAAAAAATCACTAGGAAAGAGGCAAGATCGACAGACCCTATGATTTACAATTACATGCCATCTTCTCATATTACTAGTGTTCCCTGATACAGTACTTCATGAGTAGACAACAAATACTTGATTAATGCAACTGAGAAATACATCGAGGAAAAGATAATACGCAAATAGTTCTACAGATTCTAATACAAGCCTGTACTACTATAGTAGTAGGCTTTTATGCCTCATGCGACGCAGCTGAGGCCGCCAAAGCAATCCATCAACACGCTTCTCTTCTGCACGACAAGACCAGAAGAACCTTCAATTAGAAAATGCACCACGTCCATTTAAAGTAACGTAATGAGATTGAACCAAACAGTCATGACTCAAGGTGTGGAACGATCTCCTCTGTCACATACCCTTCGTGGCCGCCCTGAACTGAAGTCCGGCGGCGGCACCTGGTACAGGTCCTTGTCGACGGGCCTCACAACCCTGCGGCCGCCGCCGTTCACCGGCGTGCGCGTCACATCGCCTCTGCCCGACGCCCTCGCTAGCGCCCCCTTCCCCCCGTCGTAGTAGCGCAGCTTCTCTGCTGGTGTCGCGACCGCCGCCCGTTCGCCGCAGGGCTCGGGCCTCCTCTTCGCCTTCTTCGGTGCAGGCTTGCGAGGCGGCGGTGAGTACCTGAACCAGACGTCACTGCAAGCGTCCGGGTCCGGCACCGGCACGTACCGCCAGTCGACCGCCGCGCCGCCGTAGCGCGGCGGCTCGGGCTCGTCCGGGGAGGAGTAGTAGTTCCACTCCCCGAACGCTGGAACGTGGCGCCGCCTAGCCTTCTCCATTGTCTCTCAGACAGACGGGGAAGTGGTTGCAGGAGGAAGAAAGGAATGCACGGTGAGGTGAGAGCTAAACGCTAATACGTGGCACGTGATACTAGTATTTATAGCAAGGATAGAATAGATGTACGCAAGTGAGACGAAGAGCAGCAAGCTTATTTAGAGGTGGGCAATAGAAGCGTTCTTTGACGCTCGGCGGAGTTGACCCGCGGTGGGCAAACTCGGAAGAAAAAGGTTCAGGGAAAAAAGAACGAGGGAGGCTGTGATGACTGACAGCCCAGTGTACAGAGTAGCTCAGCGACACATGGCCATGGAGGGCACAGTGTCGCAGCAGAGACGAGTTATAGCTTGACGCGCGTTTATGAGTCACGAGCCTTGGTTTCCAACCGCCGGCACTTCCTGACGCCACTGTGTCCCTGCAAGCTTTTCGCTGCGTGTGTGTATTATTTCGACATGATTAGAGCTTGATTTGGTAAAAAGCTCTTCTTCTGCGCATCGTTTTGAAACGATACAGTACAGTTTTGCATTGCCTACCACCGGTGGTAATGCAGGACTCTCTACTCCTGCGAGTGAACATTTTCTCAGAGGTCATCTTTTGATCCGGGGTTCTGTGCGTACTCAACATGGTTACATGAGAGGGAGCAAATCAGTAGCAGAGTCATTTGTCCAACTGACACTGGATGGAAATCTTGATGATGCTATGAGAAGTCAATTTTGTCTTCTGGCTATGCCATTTGTTTGCATGTACCGTTGCAAACTTAAGCCCTGCCACTGTACATACCAACTTATTATAAGCAGTAGCGATTTAGTTTAGATAGTTGATCGTCTGCTCTGTTAGACTAAGCGTAGTTTTTGAAATATTGAAACATTGCCTTTTTCAAAATTTTGCACAAGTAGACTCCAGGGACAGAAGATCGCAGAGTGCTTACAGCGGTCTTGACAGCAGAAGGGCGCAAAATGGCTGCCAAATGCTCATATTTTCTTTCGTAGAAGCAGCTTGGCAAAGTCCATCGCGTGCTGTTTCCATGGGATAATTATTAAAGCTCAAGGTACTTTTAGGCACTTTTTTCGTAATGTAGCTCTTCTTTCATCCCGTCTGTCAATTTCCAACACTGCAAACATAGCTAGTTACATTCGGAGTGGATTTCAGATCACGAAGAAACGGACATTGCCTATGTAGGAGTATGTGTCGATTTCTGGTAAAAGAGCGGATGCAAACAGAAAATTATATTAGACGAGGATAAAATGATCATTTTTCAACTTATATAACACTGTTAATACTTTAAACTAAACGAAGGACGATGAAAAAAGTAAAAATAGAAATCTGTCCTTCGAAGCAAATTCAAAAATGATAAGATTTAAGAAAAAAAAGTTGTCATTATTTTAAAGCTAAGGAAGAGATTTTCTAAAAAAAGAGTAACGTGATTTAAGAGCACCACCGATAGTATCATGAACTCCTCATTCGGATGTTAAATTGTTAATAACGATTGATTTAAATTTACCCAATATATACATCAGTTTGGATTTCAGTCGTCAACATTCAACTCAGTTTAGTAGGGTACAGTCCGTCCAGAGGCGTACGTTGAGCAGTGCGCGACTAATAGATCAACAGTACGCAAGCATGGAAATGCGCTTGCCCCGATCATCAACGGTGCAACAGTGCCGACGTGATGGCTCAGCAAGGCGTACCATGAATACAGAAACTCTGGTGCAGGCCGGCCGCGCCACGCCGCATGTACAGTGCACGCACGGGCGTGTACACGAGCGCTCGTACCTCCGCCCAGTTGCGGAGCCAAGATCAATTTGTGCCGGGTCCTAATTTGTGAATAAGTGCTAAATAAATTGCAATAAAGTAAAATTTCAGTATTTTTAAGCTAATTTGTTACTCCTCCTTTACGGACAGATACTCCCTCCGTCTCTATCGGCAGAGAGAAAATCGCACAACCGACGCATAACCGGAGCCTCCTAAAAAATTGCTCCCCCAGATCTGCTGCTCCGACCGCCGTCGATAAAGAGACGAGGACGGCAGCTTCCTCTTCCTCGACGACGACATCTTCATCTTCCTCCTCCGCGTGCATGCTCACCGAGGTCCGCAGCCACTTGCCGTCACTCCTCGCCCTTGCTGAGTTCCGCGGCCGCGTGCCGTCGCTCCTCGCCCTTGCCGAGTTCCGCTGGCGACGCGAGGGAGGCCGGCGAACTGCTTGTGGCGGGGCGACGCGAGGGATGTTGGCGAACTGCTCGCGGCGGGGTGACGAAGGCCGCTGGCGACGCACCGGCCCTGGGCAACGCAAGAGAGACCGGCGAGCTGCTCGCGTCGGGATTAGGAAGGCCGCCGGTGACGCACTGGCTCTAGGCGACGCAAGAGAGACCGGCGAGCTGCTAGCGGTGGGGCGACGAAGGCCGCCGGCGAGCTGCTCACGGTGGGGCCGCCGCCACCGAGCTGCGTGCAAGCTCACGATTTGAGTGCGCAAGTTGCCAGCAGGGACGCGTTTGCGGTGGCCTTGAGTCGTGAGAACGTCAGTTGATATAGGACAAAATTCAAACACTAAAACGTCAGATACACTTAGACGGAGGGAATAAGTAGCTCCAGGGCCAGTGTCTCTGCCCCTGCCTGCGCCATGGCCCGGACGCCGGTCGACGGCCATCAACGGCGGCGTCTGATCTCCTCCATGTCGCAACAGTCACGATCGGGCAGGCCTTGGGCTTGCCGGAGCTACTCCAGCGCAGTAGGATCTCCGGGGAGGCTGTATCTAGCAGAACTCACATGTATCGTACTTCTGACGATGAACATGTGCAAACAAAGGCTAGGCTGCTGCAGTGCTGCATCACATTGTCCCCTTGTCGTAATGGCGTCGTTAGTCCTTCCATGGATGGCCGCTCCGATAAGCAAAAAGAAGATGCAGGAAGGTACCGGACCACAAAGTGGGCCGACGGCCATATATGTACCACTCTATGCTCGCATTAATACAAGCTCTGAAGGGTGATAGAAGTGTCTTCAATGCCTCTCTGACCCGTCCACTCTTTCTTCTTAATTTTAATTCACGGGACCAAAATGATTTATACATTTGGACGGAGAGATTACATACTGAACTGAGAGCTCCGTGGTGAATTTTTTTGCACAGGACCAGATATGTTAGAAAGATCATCTCTTTATATTTCTTTATATTTTTATTCATATCTAGACGTTCAAAACGAACCAGTATGTGACCTGACAACCATTTTAATATACTTTGCTCTTATAATCCGAGTAAGATCTAAATCCAAGTTGAATTGGAGCTAGAATTAGACGTGATTGTATAAAGAGTTTAAATTTATGCTTAGTACTAGTCTTGTTATCGTGCATATCGAGCCAATCTTCCCCGCGGGCACATGCATGATATAACATATTTACTAGTACGGTCTACTTCAGCTTTAAAATAATGACACCGTGACTTCTAATTTTTACTATTTTTTTATTTAAAAAATTATTTAAATGTGTAAAATTATTAGTCGTGTTTTAAATACCAGTAACGGTTAAGCAAATTATACCAAAATAAATTATATTTATTATAATTTTTAAATAAAAAATAATTAAAATTGATGTTATAAATTAATGATGTTAATATTTTGAAACCGAAAGGAGTACTTTTCTCGGTCCAACAGCACGAAAGACAGTGTCCGTGAGGCCATGCTTTGGCCAGAGTAAAAAATGTGAATACCGGTCCGACTTTCGTGGTTAAACTGATCCATTTTGATTTTCGGTTTAAAATTTTAAAAATTTAAAAATTTGAAAATCTAAAATGGGGTCAAACCAGTGGATAAACTGGGAAAACTGAGTAGTAAACCGGTGAAAAAGATCAAACTGATTTGATTTCAAATTCAAAGGAAAAATCGTTCGGTAAAAAAAAAACCAAATAGTAAACTAAAAAAACCGAGCGGTTCTCACTTCAAAACTTGATTTTGCATTTGTTCAGTTTCTAAGGTTTACTGTAGGTTTTTTTGGATTTTCACAAAAATAAAACCGGTTGGTAGCGATTTTCACGGCTAAACTGGTAACTCGAACCCTGCCTACGGCAAGGTGGCTCTAAAGCGTAGAGGTGGGGGCCTGGGCTGTTGTCTTGTTGCAGTAATTGTATGCCCGGGGTTCACGACGCTCAGACGTGTTTAATCTTTTTTGGCCATCTTTTGTCCCGTTCACTGCATGATCCACGGTCTCGACGATGGCCAAAAGATGCAGTGAACGGGACCATGAAAATGCACGAGAGTCTGAGCGTGAGACCTGCGTTACTATAAGCTTCAGAAAATAATAACAATCGGAAACCAAGAAACGTGTCAATGCAACCTCTGCATAATAGAATTGCTTCGTGGACCACATCGTTCGAGGTGACGGACCAGCCGGTGACCGAAAGATTGATCCATTTTTCACGTGTCGGACCGGAGACATACCCTCAGTTTTGAATCTAGTACTCTACTGTACTCTCTTACTCTACTGTACTCTCTCGTTCCATATTTTTATTGTTTTTTATAATAACAGTCTTCAAAATATACTACATCTGTTTTCGAAATATAAACATTTTTGAGATTGGTCCAAATCAAACTTCTTTAACTTTGATTGTTAATAGTGAATAATTAATTACTCTTTATATATGAACTTTGTTTCTAGATTCATCATGAAATATATTTTCATAATCCGTAACCCTTTATATTAGAAAATATTTAATTTTCTAGATATTAGTTAAGGTTATATAAATTTGACTTTGACCAGACTAAAAAATACTTATAAGTTTGGAACAGAGAGAGTAATTCTCATCTATTATATAATTTAACAATTAACATAGCAAAGTTTACCTGTACTAAGCCCCACACATAAATATTACTACTTGAGCAATATATACATTGTTGTTGCCCTTAATAGATGAGCGCAGTACCAGTCACCTCGGGATAAAAAACAGTTTGAGAAAAAAATGACTTCCCTTGCGGCGGGTATGCAAATAAATGGCGGGTATACTTTCCATATATTTTCATTGGACGCATAATACCCGCCGGGAGGGCGTCGGTTCCATCTTGTTTTCGTCACCGTCGACAAAGGCTTCAGCGATGCATTTAAGTAATCCAAGTCAGTCTCAAAAAAAAAAAAAATCCTAGTCGTTTTTGCTCCATTAGATTCCCAACTATGTCGACACGAGGAGCTTTAGGCGAGGCTGCAGGGGCTCCCTGTTGCGAACTGGGCCGGTCTATACAGGGTTTAAAAAACCGCTACAGTATCGGTTTTTGAAACCGTATAAAACCGAGCAGTTTATCGTTAAAACCGAGCGGTTTACCGTTTTTGCTACAGTGTTAGTTACAGTTTTCGAGCGAAAACCGATCGGTTTACTAAACCATACCGCAACGGTAAAACCGAAAACCGCGGTTTTCGCGCGGTTTACTGCGGTTTTTGAAACCCTTCTCTACTCTATAGGGGGACCCGAGCAACCTGCCATTTCGGAACATATATGGATTATTTATCAACAAGATACTGTTTGACTTTGATTTTGTGATTAAGACATTTTGCAAAAAACTTGATCTATAAAACATTGAAACTTTATCTGTAGAACACTAATTAGTGTTCTGGAGATCAATTTTTTTTTGTTAGTGTCCTACGGACCAAACTAACACTATTCAATATCTTGTAAACAAATCAACTAACCTTGACTACTACTCCTACACCGCATAAGCAGCAGACGATTTTGATCCTTTACCTCACCACTGTCACCAGTGACAGGCATCTCAGCCTCTGCCGCCGGTCGGATCCTGCCTTAATCCCTCAGTCGTCGCAGGGCCTGGTCGGTCGGTCGGTTTGCATGGCCTGCCGCCGGTACCATAACAAACCACGCCGCGCTGCCGCTGCGCTGCTTCATGCTATAAATTTGTGTCGATATTTTTTTTACTGGTACAGTACAGTGGCAAGCGGCATGCACGCTCCGGTGCGCACGATCTTTGATCGGTCGTTCGGCCCTTCGTGTGGTCCATTAAAAAGACCGTGGCATTTTATTCCACAGCACTCTATTCATTTCTAAATTTTTCTCGCCGTTGACTTATAATAACAACTTTAATTATTCATCATATTCAATAAAGTTTGATGCATATCATATATTTTATTATAATTTACTTTATCATTAAAGCATAGGAGTACTTTTACTATTTATTTTAATTAAAAAATATGATAAATATAATATATTTGTTATAATTGTTTTTATCTTTAATGATATTTGGAATATTACTAATAATTTACACAATTGAACACATTTATTGAACAAGATAAATACTTTAAAACCGGAGGGAGTAAATAGAAAGTATAAAAGAGTTCACTCTGCAGTAGTATGTTAGCAGCAAGGAAGAGATTGAGAGAAGAATTGGGGAAGAATGGAGGAAGAAGAAGAACTTAGGAAGGAAGAAAGGGTAGGTGGGAGAGAAATGCCTTTTAAGTATTGCAGTTCGATGATGTCCAGGCTTACAAAGGTGCACCTCCTTTATACTCACCCACTCGGCACCTGGGCGCACGCGCTGAACGACGCGGCTCACGCTCTGGCGCAGCTAAGTTGGTACAAGCAGATGGGTCGCTAACATTCCCCCCCTCATAAGCACCGGCTGGTCCCCAAGCCGGAGCGAAAGGAAATTGTTGATGCATGTGATCAAGATCCTCCCAGGTAGCAAGATCATCCGGCCTGTGAGGCCACTTGACGAGGCCCTGGCTGACAGAGTGAGGGCCACGGGGCACCATCCTGCAACGAAGCACATGCAGCTTGCGGGACCTGAAAGGCAGTAGTGGCAGGAAGAAGAGTAGAACTGGCAACACCCTCTTTACCCACAGCCTTCTTCAACAAGGACACATGGAACACCGGGTGCACGGAGGAGTCGACCGGTAACTCAAGCTTGTAAGCTGCAGGTCCAATCTTGGACAAGATAGTGAACGGGCCGAAGAACTTGAATGCCAATTTCTGATGTGCTTGGGCAGCTAGAGAGGACTGAACATATGGTTGCAGTTTCAAATACACTCGGCTGAAATTGGCGGTCAGAGCGGTTCTAATCAGCTTGTTTCTTCATCCTTTGCTGGGCACGGTGTAAGTATTGCCTAACAAGATCGGTCATGAGGGCACGGTCTTGGAGCCAATCAAATAACTCGGAGGAGCTGCAAACTGGACCAGAGTCAATACCGAAGTGAGTTGGTGAATAGTCATATAGAGCTTCAAATGGTGATCGGTTCAGCAGAGTGGTAGCAGCTGTTGTACCAGAATTCGGCAACCGAAAGCCATTGATTCCACTTTGTAGGGCAAGAATGAACGAAGCATCATAAATATGTCTCCAGCCATTGATTAACCCGTTCCGTTTGTCCATCTGTTTGTGGATGGTAAGCCGAGCTCATCCAAAGTAAAGAGAACAGCACCTGCCAGAATTTGCTAGTAAAAATGCGGTCTCTATCCAACACAATTGCTTTGGCAGTCCATGCAGCTTGTAGACATGATCTAGAAACACTCTAGCCACCATAGATGCTGAGAAGGGGTGCAGAAATGGCAAAAAGTGTGCATATTTGGTTAGCTTGTCCACCACAACAGGAATACAATTAGCATGGCCAGAAAGAGGAAGACCCTCTATAAAATCCATCGAGATAAACTGCCAGGCTGCTTGAGGCACCTCCAAAGGTTGGAGAAGACCGGGGGTACTTAGCTCGGTCAGGTTTGGCCTGCTGACATACTTGACAAGAGTTCACAAAAGAAGTGACAGCAGCCTTGAGACCAGTCGAATCAAACAACTGTTTAATCCTTCAAAAAGTTACTGGGATCCCCAAATGACCACCTATGACACTGGTATGGAGGGCGTGCATTATCTTGTTGTGGACAGTAGGATCAGCACCAACCCAGATTTTGTTCTTATAGCAAATGATTCCATTGACCAGGGTGTAATGGGGCAGAGCAGACTGCTGAACAGCAAGAGCCGTCAGTAGAAGCTTTAGGATCGGATTTGTATGTGTCAAGCACCATTTCCAGCCATTGAGGAGTAGATACTGAAATAGCTGATAGGTGAACTGATGATGGAGGTTGCTCCTCAGGACTGTGAGGGCGGCGAGACAAGGCGTCGGCTACTTTATTTTCAATGTCTTGTTTGTAGACAATCTGGTACTGTAGTCCCAAAAGTTTTGTGAATACTTTCTGCTGCCATGGTGTGTTGAGACGTTGCTCATTGAGGTGAGATAAGCTTTGGTGGTTTGTCCTGATGAGAAACTCCCCAAACTACAAATAATGGCGCCAATGTTCAACTGCCAACAGGATTGCCATGTGTTCTTTTTCGTAGGCCGACAAACCCAAGATTTGGGACCTAATGGCTTACTGATATAAGCAAGAGGGTGGCCATCTTGTAGAAGAACTGTCCCAACACGGGTACCACTAGCATCTGTCTCTATACAAAATGGCTTAGAAAAATTGGGCATGGCCAGAACAGGTGCTGAACTGAGAGCAGTTTTTAGAGCTTGGAATGCTGGTTCATGAATGTCTGTCCAAACCATCACAACATTCTTTTTAAGCAGAGCAGTAAGAGGTCTACAGATGATACCAAAATGACGGATGAAAAGCGGCGATAATAGCCTGCTAGGCCCAAGAAGCTTCGGAAATACTTCACTGAAGTTGGTTGTGGCCAGTGCACAATAGATGATACTTTCTCAGGATCAGTTGAGATGCCCTGTGAACTGATAATTTGACCCAGGTACTTAATCTCTCACTGGGCGAATGAGCATTTGGAGAGCCTCACACGCCACTGATCTGCCAAGAGGAGCTGCAGGACTTGCTTAATCTGATGCACATGCTGCTCATAAGAAGAGCTGTAAATCAAAATATCATCGAAAAACACCATGACACATTTGCGCAACAGGGGCTATAATGTGGCATTCATAGCACTTTGAAATGTTACCGGTCCTCCAGTTAGGCCAAAGGCAAGTACCTAAAATTCAAAATGCCCATTGTGAGTAGAGAAGGCAGTCTTATACTTCTCGCCTGGATGCAAGCGAATCTGATGAAAACCAGCTCGTAGATCCAATTTAGTGAACCAACTGGCCAGAGCAAGCTCACTGAAAATATTCTCAATCAGTGGTATTGGAAACTTGTTCCTTGTGTGTGATGGCATTTAGATGACGAAAGTCCACATAGAAATGACAAGTGTTGTCCTTCTTATTGACCATAAGAACTGGAGAAGAGAACGGCTTTTCTTTGTTAAATAATACCACTAGAGAGCATGTCCTGCACTTGATTTTCTATCTCAGTCTTCAAGGCCGGAGGATATTTACATGGACGAATAGCCACTGGTAAGGACCCGGGCATCAATGGAATAGCATGATCACAAGCCCTTGTAGGAGGCAGAGATGATGGCTGTTCAAATACAGTAGCAAACTCCTGCAATAAAAGCTGAATTCAGCGGGCAATGCAGCAATAACAGATGTGTCATCCTCAGGTACAGAGACAACACGTAACTGTAACACTGTATCTGGCGGAACAACATTAGTGAGGCCTTGCAAAACAATAGTGGAATTCTGATATGGAAAAGAAATCCATTTGTGTAACCAGTGAACTTTCATAGGACTGAAACGTGTCAACCAATCCATACCCACTATCATGTCATAACAATGAAGTGGAAGAATCTTCAGATTAGACTGAAACTCCAACTATCCATAGACCAAGTAACTGCTGGAAGATGGGACTGACAAGATAACACTGCTCCATTAGCAACTGAAACAAGCAGAGGTTTGTCTAATCTGACAACACCCAAGAGGGCAGCTGCAATCCTGGAACTAAGGAAGGAGTGTGAGCTTCCGGAATCAATCAAGAGCAATATATCCTGGTGCTGAATACGCCCCCAAAAATGCATGGTTTGAAGACTATCTTGCCCAGACAAAGCAGCAGCAGAAACAACAAGAAAGAGCTGGTCATTGTCAGATGAAGCTGCAACTTTGCTAATCAATATCAAAATTACCACAGAAATCCCAGAGCTCCTAGACTGCGTGCAGTTATACTGAGGTTGCACACTTGTGGCCACGGTGCCATTTCTCCGCACAAATGCGACATAATCCTTTGGCCATGTGATAAGCCTTCAGTGCTCTAATTTATCATGTGAATTGAAAGGCGTGTGAACAGCAGGTTTAGGATTGGGCATTGGATTGGGTGGAGCGGCATCAACCTTTGGGGAAGGGGACGTTTAAAGGCAGTGGAGCTAGTGGAATGAGTGTCAGGTATATGGTAATTGTAGGAGGGCCTAGGTAGGTCAACAGGTTTAAAATGGTGTGAGGCTTCTTCCTGTAGTGTTGCTAAAACACATGCACTGTCAAAGTCTTTAGGGCATTGGATCATGACAACAGATTTGATGTCATCACGAAGTCCATCGATGAATCACATGGTATAGTAGCTAGAATCAGGTGAGGATGCATAGGCTTGTAGTTGGTCAATAAGTGCAGAGAAATGGGATGTAATCTAAAACTGAACCGTGCTGGCGTATGTGGAAAAGCTGTTGGATCAAGGTTTCGTGCTGGTTTCGTCCAAAGCGGTCATGAACCATGACACAAAACTGATCCCACAACACCATGCACACCTTAGCATCGACCGATTGAAGCCATCGAGCGACAGAATAGTGGCCACCTGAACCCAAAGTAACACATGGACGCCATACATGTGGTTCTCACTGTGTGTTTACCAAAGTTTCGGATGGTCACCATCAAAGTAAGGGAAGTTAAGTTTAGGTAATTTGTTGATGCCGCTCAAGGGCCGTCACCTCACCGTCGACCCTTGAGCAGAACGTGCGTAAACACGGATCCATGCTCATCTTCCTGACGAGGCAGCGCAGCACTGTGAAACCCGGGCGTGTCGAAGGTGAGGCTGACGGCGGTAGCGCGGTGACCTCCGGGCGTGTTGACAGAGAAGCCAGCAGTGGCGGCGCTGCTCGCTCCCGCTGGAGATGCGTGCAGATCCTGCGCGCCGCGGTCCAGGCACTTGATGAGCTCGGAGACTTCGAGTTGGACGGCGAACACAGAGGCTTGGTCTTTAGTTTCCACGCGCCAAAGGTCTTGTCGAAGTTGCCGGCTTGAGGGCCACCATGCGCTTCTCATATATCTGCTCCGCCTCAGTGAAGCGCTTGGTCCAGCGCTCCTCCTGCTTGGCAAGGGACTGCTCGAGGTAAATCAGAAGCTTGACAAACTCATCTAGAATCAGCTTAGTATTGGGCTCCATGGCACCGAAGCTCTTCTGGAGGCGGGTATAGTTTTCATGGTGGTCCAGCGTGAGGCCAGAGATTGGTGAATCTGATACCAAATGTTAGTAGCAAGGAAGAGATTGATAGAAAAATTGGGGAAGAATTGAGGAAGAAGAAGAAATTGGGAAGGAAGAAAGGGTAAGTGGGAGAGAAATGCTTTTTCAGTATTGTTGTTCGATAATGTCCAGGCTTACAAAGGTGCAACTCCTTTATACTCACTCACGCTGGCACCCACTCGGCACCAATCACACTACATTGGGTTTTGGCGCGCGTGCTGAACGACGCAGCTCACGCTCTGGCGCAGCAGAGTTGGTACAAGCATATGGGTCACTAACATAGTATGCATATATATACTACGCCAACACATAATATTTGCTTTTACTTACATACTCCCTCTGTCCTGATTTACTTATCATTTCAGGTGTGAGCACGAAAATAAGGAGGGTGTGGAAAAGGTGAGATGATAATTAAATTGGGATGGAGAACTGGAAAAGAATTGTAGAGAGGGTTGAACAAACACAATAGAAAATCTAGCTCAAAAGTAACAATTAATATGTGTATTAATTTTGTTTATTAACAATCAATATATCATAAGTGTTTATTTTAGTTTTACTTTATTGTTATTAGACACTATATTCTTGTAAAATTTCCTTTATCTACTAGAAAGATTATGCCACGAATTTAAGAAGAATAAAGTCAGAAATAATATTGTCTTACTTTCTTCAGTGAGTTGCAGTCGTGGCAACTTTGATTGTCCCTCTCTAGTAGGGGAAAAACCTGGAACCATCCTACATTGTTTACAACTTTTCCAAGATGGTGAATATAGCTAGAGAGCCGATGTTGTCCAACATAAGTGTTGTTGCCCTTGTGTTGCACATTTACGAATGCAAATAGATGAGGATGGGTTGAACAGTTGAGCCATTTCATTTTCCTAAACTATTTTTATTAAACATGTAAGGTAGTTTAGATAATTATTTGAGTTATTTTTAAGAAACAAGTTAGATGTATCTTTTTTCTAAATTATATATAATTTTTTTTACTTTGTGAAGAGTATCACATATGTGTAGTTCTCGTAGATTCATGTCTGCAAAATCCTCCACAGTAATATGCATAATACAAGTAGCATGCATATACACATATTGTAGCTAAGGAACCATGTTGAGATATGCCATAGTTCATCATGAGTGATGAGTCATTGATAAGTTTGAATTTGGTTTGAGTTGCAAAGTTCTTGGGGATCACTTTTGAGTCTTGGTTGATTATTGACAAACTAGTGAAATACTCCCTCCATTTCATATTACCTGATGTTTTGGGGTGTTGAAAAAATTTCACAATAGTTGACGTTCTCACATATCGAAGCTACTTTTCTCCTCGTTTACACCGTAGACAGGATCTTTTGCATCCGTCGTCATTCTCTTTCCCCTTCCCAATCTCCTAGCCACACACTGGTCCCCTTCCCAATCTCCTACACGGTCATCCTGTGGTAGCTTGAATGCTTTATCCTGAAGCTCGCAGGGGAGCCTTCCGGCTCGACCTGGAGCTCGCAGCAGAGCCTTCTGGCTCGACGCCGACATCAGACCAGGGAGCTGCTTCCCTGGCCGTTGCTTCCCAAGGCAGTGCGCACGAAGCAAGAAGCTTGACGTGGTCACGAGCCATAAGAAGGTCCGGAGAGGGGCCGTCGTCGTGAGGTCTGCGTCTGGCCATGAAGTCGCCGCGAGGTCCGCCGCGGGATCTGCCGCTCGCCATGAGGTCCGCAGGTTGCCGCCGCCGTGAGGTCCACCGTCGCGACGTTCGCTGCCTTGAGGTTCGTCGCCTCGACCGTGAGGTCTGCTGCTGCGAGGATTGCCGCCTCGCCGCGAGGTTCGCCACCTCCACCGTGAGGTCCGCCACCGCAAGGTCCTCCGTGAGGTCGCCGCGAGGTCAGCAGCGTGCTGTGCCAATGGGCTGCGCTTGGATTGGGGAGAGGCCACACAGATGAAAGAGAAGCAGTATGTGGTGCTGGGAGCACCAGATCTGCAGCAGAGGGGCACTGGCTGCTGAATTAAGTGTCTTGGTATGCGTGGAAGAAGCTATGACGTTAACTAATATGAAACGGAGGGAGTAGTGAAGATGCTTGAGTGGTTGCTCGCAAATCCTATGGATGGTCTCTAACATGAGTGACTATGGGTTAAACTTCAAGAGTGGTCCACTTTTATGCGATAACTCAAGCACCATTTGCCTAGCCAATAGGCCAGGTCAACACAACAAAGTCAAAGACATCAATGTGAGGTTCCACTTCTTGAGAGATATTGTTGAGAAAGGTGTGATTGAGCTCAAATACATCGATACCCACAATCAGCTGGCCGACATTCTCACCAAGCTTCTAGATGCTTTGAGATTTGCTTTTTTTCGGAGGGAGCTCAGTGTTTGTCATCCCTATGGCATCATTTGAGGGGAAGTTTGTAGTTTCTTGTAAATATGTATCTTACTTTTCAGTCTTGCATCTCATTTTGTAGCATATGCATTTTAGATGAGCTTCACGTCTTATGCTTTCTTGCATTTGGCATTGGTAAGATTGTCTTGAGCTTTTGTGTGACTGTTAGTAGTAAACTCTTTATACTTAGTCGTTTCTAGATAGCTCGACATAATTTCGTTTGAGTAATTTGTTAATCTCTAAGATGAAAATTTGCAATTTGTGAGACCTATGATCTAAGCATGATCAAATCTTGATCATCACTTGTATGCTTGTTCTTATCCATGTCAAAGCTTGTGTAGCTAGTTTAGATTATATATTGGCTTTGGCACCATGTGTTTGAGAGATGGAATGTCTTTGCAACTGTTTAGCTCATGATGAGATATTGCTCCGTTTGCTCTTGTGCTAAAAAGCTAATTCAGTTTGATCTTTTAATCATAATGAAAAATCTGATACAGTGCCTTGAAGCCTCAGGGTATTTGTCGTAACTAGTCGTGTGACCCTCCACTTGGATAAGAGGTTACTTGAGGATAACAAGTAAATCCAATTCGGTGCCTTGAAACCTCGGGGTGTTTGCCGTAACCAGTCGTGCGGCTCTGCGCTTGGATAAGAGGTCACTTGAGGATAAGTAACTAAAATTGAGAAAACAAACCACTTGACCTGATTAAACTGAGTATTTGTTACATATGTGAGCATTTGACAAAGCACATCTTCTTGAATGCTTGTTGCCATAATTGAGATTGAATCTAGCTAGTATTTAATTAATATTAGCTTTGCCTTGGATTCGGATGATTATACTTGTGGTGACACCTCTTATCATTCTTAGCAAATTTGAATCTATATGAGCCATCTAATCTTTTTGCTTAACTTGTATAACTCTTTTATCATTATACCATGCTATCTCTTATGGACTTTATGCAATTGTGAGCTCTTACTTTTACACTGAGCTCAACGGATGATTTTTAACATGGTTAAATTCTATTAAGCCTAATTGTTGAAGCTCATTGGTCCATACCCTCATGCATTGCATTTTTGGCTCCCATGAGTTTTGTTGATGAGTTTATTGCCAAAGGGGGAGAAATTTTGAATTTCATGCACAAATCTTGCATGTTCTTTGAAACAAGTTATCACCAATAAAGTGGACGCTTTTCACTTTGTTTGAGCCTTTCTTGAGCTCCTTGTGATCTCTGCTTTTGAGTTGCTACCTTCACCATTTTTTAGCTCATTTGATTCCTATTATGCTAGATGACTATTTTATGCCTTTGTTTTGATTTTGGGCCATTTAGATGAGCTTCATGTTTTTGTTTCTCAAATTTAAATCTTGTGCATTAGGTGTTGTCAATGTACTCATCAAGGGGGAGATTAAGGAACCATGTGAGATGTTCCATGGTTCATTATGAGTGATGAGTCATTGACAAGTTTGAATTTGGTTTGAGTTGCAAAGTTTTTGGATCACTTTTTAGTCTTCGTTGATTATTGACTAACTAGTTAAATGGTGAAGATGCTTGAGTGTTTAGAGGAGAAGAAAACATGTTTGCTTGTCTCATGATGTGTAGGTGCATGGAGTCAACTTAGCAGTCACGGTAGGAGGATCAGGCACAAGTTGGGACTTGGGGCCAGACAAGTTGGGACATCCCCGGGGGCATGTGGGAATGTTGGTGGCGCGCACGGGCGTTGGCCGGGACGGGTGGTAGCGGTGCACGTCATGCTGCCGGGGAGGCGCAGGAGCGGCGGCGCGCGTGGCGTGTCAGACAGAACTTGAAGACGACCAGCGCGCACGGGATGGGCCGTGATGCTGTGCCTCAGTGTCGGGCTAGGACGGGAGCGGCCTGCTCGGGAAAGGGAGAGAAAAATGGGCCGCGCAGGAGTGAAGAGGTGGAGAGAAGTGGGCTGCGCAGAAGAGAAAAAAAAAGGAGGAGGATGGGCCGGAAGAGGGCCGGGAAGCGGCCCAACGGCAGAAATTAGTTATGAATTTTGAATACAACAGGATTTGTGGATAGAAGGGATTTTAGATTTGAAATTCAAATAGAATTCAAGTGATCTCAGAAAAATAGAATCCCAACAAAGAAGAGAAATCAATCACTTGGTCACAGATACTAATTTTAATACTTTGAAAATTTCAAATTTAGAGTCTTTAATTTACATGAGATTTGATCAATTGAAAACGCGAGAAGAGACAAAGATCTGTTAGCGTTTGGTTAGGAAATTTCAGATTTCTCGTTTTTATATTTCGGGTTAAAATTTGGGATGTCACACAGGGTCCTTTTAGGAGTGTAGAAACCTCTTTTTGAGGTTGGTTCTTTTGGTTTTGCTTCAGCTCATTGAGTTCATCATTTGGATCGCTTCTAAGACTAATTAATCAGTAGTTGGTGTATTTAATTTTAGTGATTCAGGTTAAATGATACGTTGGGTTGATATTGGGACATAGGCCAAGCTCTTGAGTAAAATTTTATTGGCTCCCATTCACCTCCTCTGGCCGCCATCTTCGATCCTTCAGTAGCTCAATTTAGTATTTTACATTAGATGCAACTAATGAATATGGAAGCAATTTATGCTGCTTGCCATATCAACCTGATATTGTTGCCATCACCTGCTCTCTAAGAACATAAAGAAGATTCTCCCTCTCTTTCTCCATTTGTTTGTGGGATTTGCCGAACTCCACAGAAGCCCTTGCAAGTGCAAAACCAAAGTTTCACTATCTGCAACAATCCTCAGTTAGTCTTCTAACTATAGAAAAAAACGTCACAATTACAAAAAGGACTAAAAGATAAAGACACATATGGATGTTGCGACAAAACTACGCACAACTCACCTATGTCCATCTGTTTGGTGCTAACAGTAATGAAACCTTGGGTGCCTCGTACGATATTTCGATGGAAATGCTGTACAGAGCAAGAGAAATTTCCTGATAAATATTTAACCATTAGCTAGAATTAGTATTCTTGTAGCGCAGAACTTATGCCGTAACTTGGCTGCTCTTGCATTGTTGTAACATCCCAGATTTTTCGAATTAAATAAAGTGGCGATTTCTTCGAATTCTGTTCCAATTAAATTGTGTGTCTCAATTTTCGTTCCGTTCAAAATCCATTCGTTCCAAATTTTTTTCCGTCCATTTCAAAATCCGTTTATCTAAATTGATCCGGTGCCGAAATAATTTAGTCCGCGTAATTTTTACGTTGGGGCTAAAATTATTTTTCGGAATTCTCTAATTAATTTTTCTGATCTCTAGATATCTTCTCTAATTAATTTCTTCAGCCTTAATTATTTCACGTTTATTAATTAATTTCCAGATTTATTCCTAACCCTACCCATTTTTACTCTCCTATAAAACCCCCTCTCATCCTAATCCCCTTTCCCCTCTTCATTTGTCCAGAGAAATCCCTAACCGCCGTTTCTCTCCTGCTCCACCTCGGTCGCGCGCCTGCTTTTCCTCGATCCCGCCGCCGCCCGTCGCGGTTTCTGCGTTGCAGCTGCCTCGATCGCCGCGTGGAGCCGGTCGACGCCCTGCCGCTGGATCCAGCGCGTGC
>BCLG01001176.1:72577-83717 GCA_001602295.1 Zoysia matrella | reverse complement strand
CGCCGTCCCCGTCGCTCGCCTCGTTTTCCCGCGCCGTCAACGTCGCCAGCTGCGCGCAGCACCGACGCCGTCAACCTGGACTCCGTGCGTCGCCGTACGCCTTGATTTCCAGCGCGTCCCCGAGCCGCGACGCGCTGCTGTCGCTGTCACGCGCAGGTCCCGCGTCATCCAACGGTCCAACCAGAGCCGTGCCGCGCTTCACCTCCGATTTCCGAGTTTCCGATCTCTGATCCTCTGATTTTCAGTGCTCGTGAGAAATTCCTCTTTGTCTTAAATTTATTTTTCTTTTCGATTAATTGTTAGATTAACTGCTAATTTAGTCTACGATTAATTATTCTGTAATTAATCTAAATCCTTGTGGTCTCGATTGTCTACAATTTTCGGGAAACTCCGTTTGATCTCCGTTTAATCCCAAAATTGTTCCGCTAATTTGTCTCGTCATGATTGTTGTGTAGGTTTGTTCCGGGAAACGTTTTGCGCACGTTTAGTCTAGTAGTTTCAATTTAGATTTAATTTTCGGTTTTATTTTGTCGCGTAATTAGTGTCTAATTTTCTGTTCGTTTTTGTGTTTAGCCGGTGTTCTCGAGGAGGAGTTTCGCGAGCCAGCTCAGTTCGACGATCCGGATCCCGACTTTGATCTCGAGTTGCCAGGCAAGCCGCGTTTTTTGATCACTTTGTACCCAGTATTTTAAACTCTATGTTTTGTTTGCAACCCTGATTTGCATGCAACTATTTTAAAAATGTGCTAGCAACATTTCTAAGCCGTGCCTATTTACTGTTCCACAAATATCAACCCTAGAATTGCTTTAGAACATTTATTTTACTTTTATGCTTAGCCATGCTTAGTCGCATTTAATTTTTATCTCACACCTATCACTATAAAATGGCCTATCACTATAAAATGGAATTTGTGTTAAATGCTTTTGAACTGTGCTTCAAATGTGTGAGTATTGCAAATAACTATACAAAACTATTTAGCGAGGGCAGATTGGAGTATGAGGAGCTGAGAGACTTTTGGAAAGTCCCTGTGGGCGTACCTGTTGAGGGTACAACGGGAAGATCCAGGCTGGGATCTTTCTGTGAGACTTGTTGTTGGCATTGAGGTTGGAGATGGTGCCTGCCCCGGTAATTAAGGGCCGAGTCCTTCGAGCCTTGTATGCTCAGTTGATAACCATGCACACCACGTTACCCTGTATGGGCAGTTGGCTTGATCTTGAAGCTTGCCGAGACTGGTTGTTTACCCGTGGGTTGGCGGTGTTGTGTTAGTGTGGTGTAGAGCTCTGACTCCCCACATGAGATCGAGATACCCCACCTGATCAGTGGTAAGCTCTTCACAGCTCCAAGACCCGATTGCGTAGGCTTTTGGGATCTCTATCCTGGAGTACGAATGACGCCAGTTAAAGCTTGTGGACGGGTCTTGTGTATTCGTCGGGCCTACGACGGTAGTTCCCGATGACACATCTCGTGGGTCCAGGTGCATAACCTCTGCAGAGTTTTAGTCGATGGGCATTGCCACGTCCTTTTGGAAGGACACCTCCCTGAGTTGTGCTCCTCGTTGAGTAGCTTTGTTTTTCTTCCTCCTCTCCTTTTTCAAAATGTTTTTGACTCCGGCCTTTGAGCTGTGGCCGAGTGTGGAGATTACATCGGCATTAAAATGAACCTCCGTCCGAGATAACGGAGATCTCTGCGGGGCAAGATAATAAAATTTGACAAGTTTTAAAATAAAGCTTTCTTGCATCCTTTAAGTAAAATAAACTGTTTTAAACTTGCATTTAGCACTTGAGCCATGCCTTTATCCTTGAAACCATTTGCATGCATACATTGTTGTTAGGTAGTACGCGGTTTGCTGAGTATTCATACTCACGGCTTTCTAATTTGTTGTTTTCATAGGATACTCTCAGCTTCGACTTCGACTACGTCTCTGACGGTCCGTGACATCCGCTCCTGCGTCCAAGCTAACCTGTGTGGAGAAGGTTCGCTACTGCTGCCATGTTGATGCTTCCGCTGCTGCTTTTGTTGGATTCACGATAGTGATATATCTGCTCTGAGATGTTTCTGGCCTGCGTGCCGATGGACCCATTTGGAGGATTTTATTCTAATAATTTCACTTTGACCTGCTATTTTCTATTCTAGTTTCTTGTTTAATATTTCTGTTATGGTTTCTTGATTGATCGCTTGTGATATCGTGCTTGCCAAACTCCTGAGATTGGCAAAGTCACGGAAGATCGAGACTTATCGAAAAGTAAAAAAAATCCCGGTCGTTACAACTGTTGTAGAGCTACAGCCTTCATCCACAAGAGAAGGATCATGATTATAGCATGCGCTGAACTTCTATCTGACTGCCTGCATTATAGACAAACTATTCATGTAGACCAAAGACATAGGGGAGCAAGGAATATTCACAGTGTAAATTAACGGTGACAGGAAAACGCCTATAAAATAAGCAGCACAAAATTAGTGCCAGACTGCTGACAACCTAGAGAACACGCATAATTCAGTTCCTTGTAGCAGTTACTTCTGTACCAAGCTGATACATGCAAGTACTTGCCACAAACAGCAACACAAAGAGCACAGGACATGCAAATTAGGGAAAGGGTTAGACTATATCCATTCCAAAATATAAGCATTTCTAGGTTTAGATAAGGTCAAAATCTTTTCACTTCTACCAATAATATATAGAAAATTATATAATTTTTAGTATAAAAATATAATTTTTATGAAAGTTTATTTAATGATGAATCCAAAAAAATATAATTTTATATGATAAAATACTATTAATTAGATATTATTCGTGGTCAAAGTGATAAAAGTTTGACTTTGATTAAATTTAAAAATGTTTATATTTTGGAATGAAGGGAGTAGTTAATTGCAGTGATTCGAGACCTAAAATGGGTCCATACAAATAATTTGGTTGTGTCTTCTTTACTGATCTCCGTGTTTAGCTGTCTGCTGAAAATTCAGTTTCAAAGCTAAGCTGATAGCATATGACAATTTCTTTTTCCATCACTCCAAACAGATAAACAAACCAATTGGAATTGTTTGAAGGTATACAAATAAATTTAACATAGAATTTGGATTCCTAGGACCTGAGAAAAATGAATCATTCAGGTTTAGATTTCAGTTCAATGTGTTAGCTTTAGCCACACAAATTCTTGGGCTTTCCTCACGTAAGGTTGGACAGCTTCTCTGCAAATTTTATGAACTGAAGTACTCTGGGTAACCAATTAATGCTGATACATATGGCACGTTAGTATTCCTCAGTGAGTTGATATGAACTTTGGCAAACTTCAAGAGGTTAAAATACACATTCCAGCTTAACAAAAACATAATGTCAATAATAAAATGGAAATAACCACTATTTTAGTATTTTAACAAAAAAGGTCGTATTCTACTTCTGAAGAAAATTTATAACAAGCTACCAAGTTTATGAGGAAACATACATTTTGTGTGGTCTGCAAGTGTGGCTCCAAAAATTGTACGCCACGTCAATTTCTTGGCAACCTGTGAAATCAAAAAACAAGTGAACAATTGCATTCAAAAAGAGTTACTCCAGAAATGATTGCGTTAGAAAGAGAGATAAAATATTCTAGGCATCATTATTAGTTAAAATTACCAAACTAAACAACCTTTTGCTTTAGAGGCTCAAACACAGGTTTCCCTATACCTGCCATTTGGCAGATGCCAACTCCTGAAAATGCATAAATAAAATTAAGTTGAAGAGGAAAGCTACCGAAACTCCTTTATTTCAATGATGCTGCCAAACCTGGAAATGATATAAACAAAATCTCACCTCTCAGCCATGTCTGAGCCTAAAAATCTATAGCTACCTATTTGTCAAATGGTCTTGGTGCTATCATGATTTGAGCGAAAACTGGATGTCTAAATAAATGCTGGTTTATTAAGAGAATCCACATTCACAGAAACCAAATTGTACTAAGATCGATATATACATGAGTTAGTAAAAAATAAGTCAATAACAGATAGTCATATACCCTATTAAGATATCGGGTATAAAACAACCACACAGTCATCATAGATGGCAACCTCGGCCCTTTGACTTTGGATCTACTTTCTGAAAGTATTTAGCTATGACCTAGGACAAAGTCAGTAATTTATCAGCAAATGGTAAAAATGAATTTATATTTATGTAGGCACTTTGATGCCATTTTCTTGGCTGCTCCTCCTCGCCGCTTGCTCAATGGCAGGACTGGATGGGAAATTTACGAGGGAGGGGGCTGGTCAATCCGTTTCCTATCCTAGCCTACTCCGGCCCTGTTTGGCACAACTGAGACTTACTTAAAAAAACAACTTATTTTCACAGCTGATGAGCTGATGAAAGGCAGCTGAAAAATAAGCTGTTATTTAGTTTATTTTGAGAAACTGCTGAACTAATAGGCTATAAAATAAGTTTGTTTTTTGGCACAACTTCTACATATTTCTATGAATAAGCTAGAAGTAAGCTGTGCCAAACAGAGGCCAGAGATCTCTAGCTAGAGTGATCCTGAGCAGCTGTCAAAGCTTAGCATGCCACTGTAATCTCCCTGGAGCAGCAGTTTCGATGCATCGTCTGTCATAGTTCCTGGCTACATGAGTGCTCTGCTAGGGGCAAGTGATGATGATAGCATCGTCTGTGCCCGTGCAAAGTTCTTAAAGAGTCATGCCTGTGTGTGATGGTTTGCTCAGGTGTGCATTAACCTAATTAGTTATAGGGTTAGTTCACCATTCTCGTAGGAGCAGGGGAGAAAATCTGTTTCGTGGCTAGATGAAGCGGCATAGTTGATACTCATGATATAGAGCCGGACATACTATTTTCTTGGCATGTTGGACAGCTGCAACAGGCTTATGTGGATTTTGACTTGGGCAGCTAGGCTAGACATATGCATATCCCACTGTCCATAAGAATGCAAAATTATCATTTTTTGGCCGATGGGTCAGCCCAAAATTATAAAGATAAACTAAATCTCCTCTCCATCTTATATTGTTAGTACAATAAATTAATTAGATGCTTCATCTACAACTACATACTCTCTCTGTTCCCTGTTAATTGTCATTATACTTCTAGGCATGGGAATTAAGAAAACTTAATGTCAAGAGCGAAAGAGAGAAATGTGTATGAAAAGAGAAAATGTATTGAAAAGTGAGAATGACAAGTATTTAAAAACAAATTTTAAAGGCTAGAATGACAAATAAAAGTGAACAGAGGAACTATTAGATAACCACTTGCGTCCTTAATTATCCAACTTTAAAGAGGGGGCCAACAAGAGGATCCTTGAAGAAATTTCAAATATTAGGCGGACCCATAGCACCTGACGCCACCTCCCCGGCTCAGTTCTGCCGCTGCATTTGGTAATCATCTAAACTGACGTCCATAGCTTGGTTAGCCCATCAGTCAACACTTTCCATCTGAACTCCGATGTTATAATCGATGGCACAAAATAACTAACAAATGATAACAGTCAACAGGCCAGGTTTGTCCTTGCCCGCAAGTAGAGCAAGTTTTGAAATTCCTATAGTCATTCTAAATATTTTTTTATTGAATTCAACATAGGCAAAACAAAATTTGGAAATTTAGAAAATTTTGTTTCACAAGCTTTGTCGAGGGTGATCGCCAATGGAACATCTATTTCACTCAAGTGGTAAAGCTCATGCTGCTTTCTTCGGGAATGTACTCCATCCGTCCTAAATTATATGTCACTCTAGCCTTCTCCAGCTTATTTTAAAATTATAAGTCATTCTCATTTTTTAATACAACTTTCTCTCTTCCTAATAGTTCTCCATCTCTTTTTCTATATATCCCACCTTTTCCACCTTAATAGATCACGAGTCTAAGCCAAAAACGACTTGTAAATCGGGCCGGAGGGAGTACATGGGGTACTGGAACCTTGTTTGGATTAAATAAATTGTGCGAGACATGATCTTCACAAGATTCTTTGAATAGTTAAAAGTTTGCAGTTAAATTGGAAAACCAAAATGTATTGTTTTCATAGGTTTGAAAGAGCTAGCTACCATGCTTTTGAGAAACTCGAAATATTTTTCAAATGTTTTTTACCAAAAAAAATCTTGAATCCACTACCTTTATATTTTAGAGCAAATTCCTTTTTGCCATTGAAAATTATACCATTTCCTTATCTGCCATCAAAAATTTATTTTTCCCTTATCCACCACTTTAATTTCGCTTCTCTTTTATGCCATAATTATCATTTGCTTCTAGCTAAAATGAATATAGAATTTGGATATCAGAAAATCTATAGACATATTACTTATACATTACGGGAATTTATATTTTTCATATGTTTATGATTAAAAAAAATTATTACTACTAAAATACTCAATGTAGTCAATTATATTCAGAAAATAGAGTATATAGACCAATATTTACAATTTCTTAATCATAAACATATGGAAAATATAAATTCATGCAATGTCTAAGTAATATGTCTAATAAATTTTCAAATCCAAGTTAGAAATGCATTTTTCGCTGGGAGAAAATGGTGATCATGGCATAAAAAAGAAGTAAAATTAAATCTAGTGATAGATAAGGGAAAAATAAATTTTCAGTGAAGAATATGGTAAAATTAAAATTTTTGATGGCGAATAAGGAATTTCCTCTGTATTTTATTCATTTCTTCTCTTATATATAGACAAGGGCCCATTGTGAATCAAGGAGTTAAGGATGAGGATATGATATCTTCTGATGAGGACTTCAATGATAATGTCTACAGCCCCACAACAAGTCGAGATTACGGTCCGATTATTCACACTTGTGCATGTGAGCTCAACCATCAAGTGAATTCCATCTTAGATTCTTGCTCATCTTATTTATACCGTGGAAACCGGTGCACTCTTATGTTGCTTAGGAATGATGGGTGAAGACCTTAAGGATGGAGACTGCGCGAGTTAGATTCTGACTGCAAAATAACACCGGTGATGGACGTCATGAACTCGTATGGAATTCAATTTGTGTCACTAAGTACTTCCTAAAAAGCTTATCATGATTACTTTCGAACGGATCCGGTCTCACCTTCATACATATGGGAGTTAACACCAATCTTCGTTTTGATACAAAGGGTGGTGCATCATTCCAACCTTGGTTGTTAGCCCATGTATCAAGTTTAGTCTATTAGGGACGCGTCCTAGGATTTGAGAATGGCTCCAACATCCCTTTTGTCGTCTTCCCCCGTATTTATAGGTCCAGCTGCCGCCAAAAACACTTGATTTTCTTTTATTTTAGTTTAGCTATCGTGCAAACTCTGATCTTCAGCTGTGTCTAACAACCACATATAAGACAACATTTGGGAACCTACCATGAGTGCTTTCTATTTTTCACATCTTGTTCTTTGATTGCTTGTAGGAATTGAACCTCGTGTTCATGTTGATCTTGCTATTCCAGCGAGGTAAATAATCATTTGGAGTTAGTTCTACGATTGCTAAGGCACATATGACCTGTAGTTGAATCATGAGAGTCATCTCGACCAAATCCACTTATCATCTCACTGAAAATCGGACAATTCAGTCATATTAGGTAGTTTATCAAAATTGTTTTCAGCCTTGCATTAGAGTCATATCTTTTTTCTTTGTTTGTTTAACCTTTGAGTAGCAGAGCGTGCAGTACTCTCAATGCTTTTAAATAGGGACAATTGCATCAGTGACCCAAGTTAATAATTTAATTGTATGTTTGTCTCTAGTTTTTCGGGTTTACGCATTTGACTTTGATTTTTCAAAGTGAAGCTGCTGTTTGGCCCTAATTTTTAATACTGTTAGCAGCAAATTTTTTTACTGATTTTAAAAAAAGGGAAAATCTATAGATAATGAAGACCATGAGAAAAAGACAGAACTACCCTTGCTATTGAAATTTTTAAAAATAAAGTATATTCAAAATATTGTCAAAACATTCAAATTTTTACTTAAATTACATTTGAAATACATTTAATAATTGCTGAATTTTTCTATATGCTATTAGAATTTTTTTCTACAAAAAATAGGATCAATAGTGGAAGAACAAACATGTCTTTTTTACATAAAACTTAACACCATCAAGTGGAGATAAAGGAGTTGAGTCAATCTCATTGTTTGTTTTAAAAAACCAGGGTCAAATGTGCAAATCCTAAAAAATAAGGTCAAACATACAATTAGCTTCTCAACTAGGGTCAGTTACAAAAATGACCCTTTTAAATACATATCATTGCCGAGTAGTATAAATTTATAACTACCGAATTCTAAAATTTAAAAATAGAGAGATTACCTTAGAGAGACACACGAGGTCAACACTCGTAGTGCTCAGCGCGTACAAGTGGATCCTCTACCTTTCCTCATATATGGAAAACTTTTTCATCTCGAATCCTGACCACTCATCATTGAACCAATGCTCAATGATTTATTGTGTGATGAGTGGCCATGATCGAGTATGTCAAAGTTTGTCATAGATGAAAAAAGGTAGAGGATACTAAGTCGATTCAATTGTGCCACACTGCCGAATAAATACTCGTAGGGCAAATAATTAGACAACAGAAATGGTACTGGGCTGTGGAAGAAGAACATTATACATGCCAACATTGAGTCATTACCAAGTGGTGCCACCCATCATCTAAGACACATTCCAAAATTAGGTAATATACAGAGTACATATGTAGCATCCAACCGGCACCACGTACTACTTGTTCCGTTCTTCAAGATGCATAGCGGGCACGCAGCTGGTTGACAACCCTGCTGTGTAGAACGAAACAAGATCTTGATCATCAGGGAGAACTTTTGACAGACTCGCCTTTTTGGATGTGGTGATCCGATCGTCTCTTCTTTCCACAGGGAGGAAAAAGGGCGACATCGAAAATCGCTACTGGACGACACGATATAAGCGAACGGGACCACCGACCCGGAGCTCACTGCCCAATGCACGCTCTTCAACTCAGGCGACGCAGTTGAGTCCCACGCAGCCAATCCACAGTTTCCTCACATGCTTGCCCTGAAAGGAGAAGAAAAACAGGGAGGTCAGACTTGTGTGTCTCCACACAATCAAACAAGCCAGCTCGAGTAGTTTAATGTTTTCGGGGTATCATTCAAAATCATGGTAAACTTTGAATCGAAACGTGAAGAACCCCCAAGGGTTAAATTTTTTTCCAGTGAAACCGATCCAACACGGCTTCGTCAGTTTTTGATTTATTTTTTTTAAAAAAATAAAAATAAAAAAATTTGAAAATCCAAAACCCAGTCAAACCGGCTGAAAATCAATCAAACTGGTCAAGTTAGTTTGGTTTCAAATTTAAAACATTTAAAAAAAAATCAATTGGTAAATTGAAAAAACCGAAAGGTTTTCGCTCCAAAATTTTATTTCTCTCATTTGTTACGGTTCTCACTGTTTACTGTAACTGATTTTCGAGTTTTCGACCAAACCAATCACGTCCGACTTCTGTGGCTACAACGGTTAGAGAAACTTTAACCCCAACCGATTATGCCCCGTTTGTTTCTACTTGTGAGTGAAGTGTTTATTAAAATCTGATTATTCCCACCACGAGATTTTGTCGATTCTCATGGTACTCCAAATTTGTGAAACTGCTTATCAGAAAATAAACTTTTTATATAAACAAGGAAAATGTTTAGTTGCAATTTTTATTTATTTTCACCGGTAAACCGTTTATGAGCGGAAACAAAGAAGTCCTTAGACCAAGTTACGGGCCCAATGCAGAAACGAAGTAATCTGTTGACGGTTTTCCTAGCTAGACTGGCTAGTATACTTCAACTCTCGACTCCGAAAAGGAAAAGGAGTAACATGCACAATGAGGCTTGCTAGTTTTCCACTCGTAGCCTTTGCTTGAACTACGGAACCAATTGTATCGACAAGTCCATACGCAGTGTATTTCTTCATGAAGAAGTGTTCAAGTAGAGAAGGGCGAAAATGGGGGACCACGTACCCCTTTGCCCTTCTTTCGGCGCATATCGGAAGGGACCTTGTAGAGGTCCTCGTCCACGGCCGTAACGACCCTGGGCCTCCTAGGCGCGCGGGACCCGCCGTCAGCGACAGGCGCCCCCTGCAGCCTCCTGCTTCCTCCTTGGCTCTCCATCGTGCTCCGCACCTGACAAGAGCAGGCAGATGCGAACCATCACATCCATCAGGATGATCCAGACACAAACAATACAAGGGTCAAAACAACAAGCACTGTGAGTGGCAGAAGGCGTCAAGGAGAGGGGACAGCCATTGAGATTCACGGGAGCGTGGATGGAGAGTGCTGGAGTACCTTCTTGGCCGGCTTGTGCCCGGCGGATGACCTGAAGAGCACGACCTCGCCGGCGGCGGCGTTGTAGTAGTGGCCGGCCTGCATCGCCAACTCGAAGTACTGCGTGATGGGCAGCTCCTCGCACTGCTGGTTCCACCCCCCGAACGCCGGGATGTGCCGTCGCCTTCCTCTCTGCTGCATCATAGATTCATAGCACAACACACAAAGCAGCCACCCACCAATGCACGCGTTAATAAGAGATGAGATCTATACAGTCAGGGATCAAACTAAAAATCTGGCAATGAACTAAATTGAAACCAAGCTGGAGAACACGATCATGACTCATTTCGATGGTAGTCATTTGAAAGAACTAATAACATGCGAACGAAGCATATACCTCCATGTTCGCTCGTCCGGAAGCGAGCGACGGAAAAGCGATGCTTGTCGGAATGTCAGTGTATGAGGATGAGGAAGAAGTAGGTAGCGAGAGCCCAAGAAGGGACGTTCTTTTGACTGCCTCAAAGAAGAGAAGCCACCCGCGACCAAATGCGCTTTCGGATGCTTTTTAATGTGTGGCACTCAGGCTGCAATGTGTACATTCACAGAAGTCCAGGACCCAATAAGCCTGGTTCATGCATTCGTTATCAGGTTAACAAAGCCGCGGTTTGACCGGTTTTGAAAAACCAACCTAGCTATAAACCGACAAAGTGAATGAAAATCATTTTGCTACAGCAACTAGTGTCTGTTTTTGTCAAAAACCCGTCGGTTATAGTAACCGAGCCTCACCGGTTTTATTGAAAAAACCATGAAAATCGACTAGTTTTGAATTACTTTTGAAACCATGTTCATTATTTGGTGCTAACAGACATGGTACAAAAATAATTTTATATATGAGTTTGTTAAACTTATCTTTATCAAATGATTTATAGAAA